>BLKR01009445.1:0-117901 GCA_011170035.1 Teleogryllus occipitalis | reverse complement strand
CTTAATATACATTTAAAAGGTTTTTAGATTGGCGAACGTTTCAATGAAATTTCATGAATTCCTAAATGCTTGAAAATAAATACTTGTAAAATTAAATTATTGTAGCGTGTAAAAAAATAACAAACTCACGTATTTGGTAAAACGAGTTGATATTACTAAAAGAAAGCAAAACAGATGTTATAACAATTCAAAGAGATTTAGCGCTTGTTTACAGTTTAGTAAATATCAATGCACTAGCATTTCCCAGTGAAAATACATAGAACGAACTTGGTGGTCAAGTGATATGACCTTCCCAACACAGACTACATTTCAGTATCGTCAGAGTTCGAAGGTGGCTTGTTGGCCGCCATTCTACGAATCTATCAAAACCTTGAATTTTGCACGACCATCTGTACAGGGAGAACGTAGCGGTTTATTAAACTGAAACGGGCCATTCGAGGTATCTAATGTGCACTCTTTGAAAACGTTTAACCATTATAAACTATCCCTAAGAAAAATATCAAATAAACAATGTTAAAGGTCACCAGCTTAACATTGCCTGTACTATTTGAATGTTTTCAACATCCCCAAAACCCCACAGAGCTGACATACCCAAAAAGCTGTTTAAACAATTTTAATCATACTTTGTCTAATAAACTACATAGATATTTTGAATGGCTGAGCTGCAATAAACAGGCAAATGTTGGTTTGAAAATATGATTTCTACGCAAAACATTGCATTCTAGAACCATGTAAACAGACCTGAAACATGTAACATGTTTATTATTAACAATATAAATTAATATATTAGTTCAAAAACAAAATTTACCGAGAAATAAAAAGCAGTCGAACTGTGAAAATTGGGTGCTTTTTTATTTCTAGGTTAATTTTTCTTTCTGATCAAATGTATTCATTTATTTGGTTAATCATAAACAATTTAGATATTAATGAAGTGTTTATATGCTTCTACAACGCAAATAGTTGCCTAGAAAACATATATCCAAACCAACTTTTGAATGTTTATTGCGGCTTAGCCATTTGGAATATCCGTGTAGTTTATTAGACAAAATAAGCTTAAAATTGTCTTAAATTTTTCGAAGATTCGACATTTCTTCCCCGAATATCCTGTATATAAAAGGCTTGATTTCTGTTGGTACGCGACGGAACGGCATTCCGGTTCTTTGGAAATAATTATGAAATTATATTAAATATAAATAGCTATTGCTATTATATTAATAATTAATCCGAGGCGCGTTTCGGGGCCTAAGATTTTAAAAATAAAGGATATATGTATCATAATAACTCTTATGACGACACTGTTCTCAGTTACGTCAAGTTTTAATTTAGAGAATCAAAGTGAATGGTCTAAGTTTACTCACTTAAATAAAGTTTATCTTACTATACATACTATTTAGAAAGTGTTTTATGTTCAAAACAAGTGTTGCCTCAACAGCATATATTTTCACGTATTATTCGTAATTGCAATGCAATATTCAATACGGACTATGTGAACCTGCAAAAAAGAAACAACAAAAAAAGACCTACTGCAGCAGAAAATATTTTCTACTCGTCGGGATTCGAACTCGGGTCTTTAAAGTTAACTCACCTGACACGGTTGCCCCTCACCACCAGGTACACGACAAGACTACCTCCTTTCCGATGCGAAAAGAAAGTGAAGCATTTGCAGTTTTTTAAAAAAACAGGGTGTTCAATTTATCTTAATACAAGATCTATTTTTAAAAAGAGATTTCATTAAACAAAAATCTCTAGCGTTCATATTGTTTTTCGACAATGTTATAAAGATCAGTCGGGGCTAATATTATACTAAAGAAAATTGGGGTTAATGTATTACACTTTAAGAGTTGTTATTAATTTATGTCCAAAATTAACAAGAAAATGACAAATGATAGGAAATATATTCTATTATAATGACTATATAGCAAACACTCAGAATGTAACAATATTTGGGAGGAAAAAAATCAAAACTAAAATGCCTAATTTTTCCAGTCAAAAACTTTACCACCGTGATATAAATCTTTTGATGTTACTTCGTTATTTTTTATGACACGATATTTTTGAAAATAGGTTATCATTAAGAAAGAATTAATATTCTTTTCTGCGTTAAAATAATGCAATAATATTAATCGTTTCATGATATATACAGCCTCAAATTTGTGGGGCTAATATGATACAACTTAAGAGGCTAATGTAATACGGGTGTCGGGGCTATTTTGAAACACTAAACATTAACACGCAGACAACTGGAAGGGATTTTTTTATGTTTAATATTACATCAAAGTCGCTAAAATTTCGATTTGATGTTGATAAACTATCCAAGTGTTTATCTGAGAAAGAAAGAGCAGGCGACAATTCATATAGATTTCCTCGTTCTCCTCCCTACCCAGTACATTGTGATTCACTTATGATTATCAATTGCCGGGAGCTTCTGCTGTTTCAGTGCAGTTACTGATTTTTCACTGAAATCACAAGGAACCAGGCCTACAATAGGAGCTAACACCATCCCTTCAACTCCAGATATCAACTGTTCTCATCCAGTACTTTTGAGATAATACTGTTGGAAAAAAAATTTAAAAAACAGTAGCCCTCCAGAGAATAAGGAAGCGGTTGTCTAACCAATCGCAGCAATCATTACTAGTGAAGAGTGGATCATTACTAGGAAAGAGTGGAGTGTTTAATTTACATTAATTTAATATCTATTTTTAAAAAGAGATTTCATGAAACAAAAATCACTAGCGTTAATATTTGTTTTCGACAATGTTAATAGGTATTTGTTTGCAATTTTCGAAAATTCAGATCGTTCGCCCAAAATTGAACGTACGCCACCTTTAAACATCTTGTGCTTCGAGAAAAAGATTTACAGAAAAATTGGAGCTCTTTTTGAGAAAATTATGTAAATATGATGGGGTTTGGTGTAAAGTACCTTCAAAATTAAAAGATTCGTTTCAAATTCGAAGATTCGTAATATTAACCAGATCGTTCAAGGAATATCCATTTTGGTGAAAATCGTGTTTACTTTAGGCTCTAGAATTACTCACACGAAGACGGATTCACAAAGAGGTTTTTTGGAAAATCACTTTCGGGTTCAAAAAACAAGCGTTTTGACAGCCTTGTGTATAGAAAATAAAAGAACAATACCAACAATCCACTTTTTTCGAACTAGCTACTTACAAAACGTGTTTTCTGTGAAAATTTCGACACTTCCTCCTACAGCATTACGTAACTCTCTTTACACGTGGAGGTAAAATATTCCAGCGTTACTGGGATTTGAACTCGGATCCCTGTAGTCCGTAGGTCTGGCTCGACCGCACTGTGCTATCACAGATATTTCTCAATACGCTGTCCAAGCACACTTATTACGAAAAGAATAGTTACGTGATATTCATTGCACTTAGATTTTTTATTAGAGAAATGTTCTACATGTGTCAAAGATATCAAAATCACAAAAACGAATGCAAACGAATAAAACCCACGCAACTACATAGCTCATTTTACTAAGAAATATTTTCAACCAGAAGCCGTGGGCTTTAGAACACTCTGTGGACGTCGTTCCCGGTCTTATCTTTCGGCGAGTATGGCCAAGGTTGAATTACGTCACAGATGAAAATTGCGATAACGCTAGAGCTCGACACAGGCGCGCTTGCAGACGTTCTGAAGCCAGAATCGCAATAGGGGCATATTTATACGTGATTCTTAAAGACATTAACACACTAAAATAAGTAGTGGCGTCTCAAAACACATGCTTTATGTGATATTTATAATGGATACGAATGATTATAACTATACAATTAACCGCAAAATTGCTTCTACCCGCAAAAATTATTCGCCGTGGATGAGGTTCGATCTTACGTGCCTAAGCTTCTCCAACAGTGCGCTTACCTGCTATACCACAGAAACTCTTATAACTTTTGTCTCTCACAAAGATGATTTTAAACTGTCATGTATCACAGATTTGTCTAAAAAAGAACGTGAGGCGTTTAGATGCTTGTGTTAACTACAGGCGGACAAACAGACGTTTTGTCGTAAATAGATTTTTTAGTAACAAGGACCCACAAAACATGGATTCTGTCTACAAACGTATTGAAGTAATTCACTATATACAAGAATAAAATTTATCTACTTTTGTCGTGACCAGTGATCGGAATTTAGAGGTTTTTGTCGAAAAATCCCCGTCTCCCTGCGCATGATTACAATACTTTTTCTTCTTACTACAGAATTACCAGAAAGGAAGAAAAAATTGTTTTTCATTGTTTCTATTCAACGAAAATTTTCAATCAATTCCAAAGGTGAAATAATCAGTAAATATTAAAAAGAGATTTATTTATAATATGAAATGAAATACAATAAGAAAGGAATCTTCTGTTCTTTACTTGGTATTCTTAACAAATCTATAGGAAAATCATAATAAAGGCATTATTTCAACAACATTCGAATATTATTGTTATAATCTATGGCAAAACTGTTAATGCCGGGTCCTGGTAACGTAAAAAGGGTTAACTAATGTTGTGAAATGTAGAAAAATATCCTTTAACTCGTGTTGCCAGAAACCAATGTTTTGTGGGTCGTTGATACAGAAAAATCGAACGACGACGAAAAGCCTGTATGTTCGTGTGTCTGTTGATGTGTCTGTTCTTGTGTCTGTTCGTCTGTCTGTCTGTAATTTTCAAAAAAAAATTATATGACCTTATTGAAAGAATTATTTATGGACAACAAATTTCATTTGAAAGGAAAATCTGTGTTCAATTTTAGAGTTGTAGGAAAACGCCGAAAAAATTCAAACTTTTCCAATTTTCGAAAATTCAGAGTTTACAGTGGACATAGGACGTATGTCGCCTTTATAAGTGTATTTTACTCTATTCTTAGAAGAAATTTAAAGAAAAAAATTTGGGGTCGTTTTTGAGAAACTTTTGAAAATGACCGACGGCTTCATGTAATGTACCCTCAAATTTTAAAGAATGATTTTTAAAATCTCAAAGTTTCAACTAAAATCACATCGACAAGGGATTCTTCAATTTGGAAAAGATCGTACGATCTGTTTAGGCGCTAGTAGTGTTCACAGATGGACGGAGAGACGGACAGACGCAGACAGACTGACGTTTTGCTTTCAATTGGTGTTTTGGCATCAAAGACCCACAAAACAGGAATTATGGTTACATCACGTGTTAGAGATTTTTCTCTTAATTTAGTAACTGGATTTATCCACTCCTTTGTTTTCAGGGCCCGGCAATACATTTTTTTCTGCCGAAAATTCGCCGTTTTTTTCGCGGAGCATTACATAACTTTCTCTATACTACGTATATTACTCTGTATGTATGTGCGTATACGAGAAAGTAAAAAGTTACGTAATTCTACGGAGGAAATCGGCTAATTTTCGACACAAAAACTGTAATTTCCGGGCTCTGGTGTCAAGAAAAGTGGATAAATTCAGTTGATAAATATAGAATAAAATCCCTTTAACATGTGGTGTAGCCAGAAGCCAGGTTTGGTGGGTAGTAAATACAAAAAAACAAAAAAAAAAAAACAATTAATGGTAAAACGTATTTTCTTCCGTGAACAATGCTAGCGGCTAAACTGTCCAGGCAATTTTCTCCAAAGTTGATATTCCGCAAGCGATCTGGCTGATGTCGAGCCCTCCTGAATTTCAAATCAATATTTTATTTTTGGATGGTACTCTACAACAAGCCCCTGAAACATTTTCAAAAATTAAAAAAATGGCATGAACTTTTCTGGTTAAATTTTATTGCCGGATAGCGTAATGGACGCTATGAGACGATGGCGGAGATGATTTTCGTTCATATACTGAATTTTTCCAAAAATGCAACAAAACAATTTTTTTCGGCGTTTTCCTACAACTTAAGTATTGAAGATAGTTTGTTTCCTTAATGAAATGTGTTCATCAAAAACAGATCTTCAAATATTCCTTTCAAATAATCAGTCCTTTAAAAAAGATCACGTACAATTGTTTAAAAATATAAGTACTTTAGATAATTTTACAATTTTTAAAATAGCAAATTTGAATTTCCCCCGCTTCGTTTGACGAGCTGTCATTCTGAATTTCTTTTGAATTCTGATGATTGTCGGGACGGACAAGGCGCTATTACGACGCTGTATTTTTCATTTAATGTCAAAAACAGTTAAAAATTGTGTGTAATGTACTGTAGGGAGAAATGTATTCTGTGAACGTTTTCTTAAATTTTGGTATCCCCGTGCCCTAACTCATATACAAGACGAATTCTGAGTACAGAAAGAAACTAGCGTTTATTCTTCAAATCGCACGAGCGTTTGCTCTTCGAGTTGCATTGATTTAATTGAAATTATCTCAATGAGGTTTTCTCTCTTAATAATAGTATTTAAATATAACATTAAAGAAAAACAGAAAATACCGGAATTTTAAAGGAACATTTATTACAAAATTTTGATATTTTGTTGTTATAATATTCAACTATGGATATTTGAGATGTGTTTCCGAGAAGTTCATTGTTGGCGACATGAATGGGAAAGATGTAACATACGGCGGCTTTGGCCGGTATTACACTATAAAAGTTATATGATATATCTTTGATAAAGAACTTTGTGGCAGTCTTTGAACTTTGATGAGAAAACTTTGTCAAAGAAATTTGATGAGCGTAATACATTTCGTCCAAATTTTATGTAGGTTTGCTCGCGATTTACAATCAATTACGCACAAATAGTTGTGTTTTGCTACTTTATGTTTTATTATAACTAATCTATGTTTAATGCTAATGTAGCAAAAGGTAAATAAGAAAACGTTTGAGGGTGAGGCTTTAGAACAAAGCCATGGTGAGGTTATGGGTCGCACATTGTGAAGCATTGATTAAAGACCTTCGAAATGAAGAATTATTTGAGGACTGATGAGGAAACATTCAATTTTCTTTGTCGTTCTTCCTTCTTTCGAAATCCAGTCCTCTGATAGGGAAGTTTAAAAAAAATATCTTCCTGAACTGGGCATTTTCCAAACACCATATTTTCCACTTCCCGGGAAAATGTGTCCTACAAACGTTAATTCGTTTGGTTTTACTTTTGTAGTTCGGATGGACAGTATTATATAAACATTCTAATTACTCGCACTCAGCAATTATGACTTTGGTTGAAGCAATACCCCTATATCGGACGCCATGTTACCAAATATGATAAAACTTGGAAGCCGGACACTACATTTTATCCAAGAAATTTTATAAACGAAATCTTTTATAAAATATTGGCTATAAAACTGTCATATTCCTTTTATAAAATATCTTTGACAAAGATCTTTTACAGTGTAATACCGGCCTTTATTTACTTAACGTTAATGTTAGAATATCTCTACGTTCAATAAAATGTTGTAATCAAGTTTAAAGTCGAGAAGTATATATATATATATATATATATATATATATATATATATATATATATATATATATATATTGTGACATACCGATATGTCACATGAATATAAACTAACATTTATTTGAAGACAATATGGTGGAATATGCATTAAGAAGTTTAGACGATCGAAAGGTCAGCTACATCAAAATATAACGAACGCATGGATTGGCTGGGTGAGAGAAGGACGGTCAAATGTTATGAAAAAAAAGAAGGTAGTTTAATACGAAGCTTCGAGGGGTGAATCATGCAGGAAGATTTCATTCTGACCGGCATCGCGTGTCTGAACGGATCGTAGGTTGTGAGAGGGAGCGAGTGTAATGCAGATAGTCAGAGTCGGGTTTTTCAGATCGTGAAAGTTTAAGGACAGTAAATGATATTGCAGATATTGCATGTGGAAGTAATATTGATGCATAAATTGGGACTTTGTCGGGAGTGGTAATCGAGTTATAGATTTCGGGACTATGTCATAGGACGTAATCAGGACTGATAATTTTGATAGTTTGACACCATCTTGGATAGGAGCAGAAGAGGATTTCTTGGAACTTTGGACTACGGCAAGCTCGCAAGATATTTCAACTGAGAAGTCTTCGAGGGACATCAACGAAGAATAGATAAGTTAACCGCGGTATAAAACTGTAAAATTCAAAGATATCTTGATCAAAGGCCTAACATCAAAATCATTTATTAAATTCACAAATTGTTTGCTAAAAGGTAACAATAAACTTTATTAAATTTTGTTCTTTAGAAAAGAAAGTGATCTTTCATTTAGTCAATCCAAACAGTAATGAACTAGGAATTAGAATCATTCTATTTCAGATTCCCAGCAGCGCTGTATAGTCTGCGGATCCTATAATCCATTATAAAGGTAATAAGGATTATAATATATCGTGACCCATTGACCCAGCAAGCCGGACGCTAAGATCTTTGCGAGAAATTAATGTAGAGAAAATTTTGTATATCTCAATATATATATATATATATATATATATATATATATATATATATATATATATATATATATATATATACGCAGATATGCATTAGGTAATACGTATTTATAATAGTATTCATTCATTTACTTTCCAAATTATTTTACCTTTTTCAATAACTAAAGTAGCAAATTAAAATAGATTTTGAAATAGAGTTCGCAGCGAAAATGAAATGTTTTAGCGGGCTTACTGCTTTCCGGGGCATCTATAACTGTTTAATTTCTTAATTATTTATGAAGAGACTAATTATGATTTGTTTGGTTGTACTTGTAGGTCATCATTTAAAAAAATATAATATTTAAGAATGATTTTAGAATATCTTGAGATCGGGCAAAAATAATTTTATGTATTCGAAACACGAATTAGTGGTCCATAAACAAGACTTATAAGAACATTTAATCACAGCAATGCTAACTGAAAAACAAAACAATTTTAACTGGAATTGATAAGCTAATATGTGTCCATTGTTGGCAGCGTCCATTGTTGCTGCCCACAGCATCCATTGTTGCGCTCATTGCCGACGCTTCTGAGGTTGATGCTCTCTTCAGCAGCCTGTCCCAGTTGGGACTCTACAGCCAGGTGTTAGTGGTGTGGGATTTTTCTTCTCCTAGTTTTGCCTCCACTCCCCTGTACTGAGACGGGGATTGGTAAACTAGGAAAAATAACATAGGGGTTAATACATTTTATGTTGGACAGGCTATTTTATTAGGCCTTTAGGAAGACGGAAATGGGGGTGGAAAAAAGGATTTAATGTTTTTATTGATTTTTTCTTTCTCGCACTTACTGTCGTAAGAAGAAAAGGTATTGTAATCGTGCACCAGAATACGGCGAATTTTCGGCAGAAAAACCGTCCCATCCTGGTAACGAAAAAGTGAGTAAATTTATTTGCTAAATTTAGGGGGAAATCCTTTAACGCGTTGTGTAGCCAGAATTCATGTTTTGTGGATCGTTGTTACCGAAAAATTGAATGACGGCAAAACGTTTGTCTATCAGTCTTCCGTCTGCGAACAACGCTAGGGGTTAAATTGTTCAACCGATTTTGTCCAAAATTGATAATACCCAATCGATCTTGTTAATATCACGGTCCCATTATTTCGAAACCGATATTTTAATTTTGGGAGGTACTTTACATAAAGCCCCAGATATATTTTCAAAATTTTCTCAAAAGCGGCGTCATCGGTTTTGATTTATTTTTCTTCCATAATCTCAAGAACGTTTAAGAGAATGGTGTAGATCTCATGTAGGCGTCTGTCTGTCCGTCTGTAGTTAACACAAGCATCTAAACGCCGCACGTTCTTTTTAGTCAAATCTGTGAAACATGACAGTTTCAAATCATCTTTGTGAGAGACAAGATTTATAAGAGTTTCTGTGGTATAGCAGGTAAGCGCACTGTTGGAGAAGCTTAAGCACGTAAGATCGAATCTCATCCACGGCGAATAATTTTTGCGGGTAGAAACAATTTTGCGGTTAATTGTATAGTTATAATCATTCGTATCCATTATAAATATCACATAAAGCATGTGTTTTGAGGCGCCACTACTTATTTTAGTGTGTTAATGTCTTTAAGAATCACGTATAAATATGCCCCTATTGCGATTCTGGCTTCAGAACGTCTGCAAGCGCGCCTGTGTCGAGCTCTAGCGTTATCGCAATTTTCATCTGTGACGTAATTCAACCTTGGCCATACTCGCCGAAAGATAAGACCGGGAACGACGTCCACAGAGTGTTCTAAAGCCCACGGCTTCTGGTTGAAAATATTTCTTAGTAAAATGAGCTATGTAGTTGCGTGGGTTTTATTCGTTTGCATTCGTTTTTGTGATTTTGATATCTTTGACACATGTAGAACATTTCTCTAATAAAAAATCTAAGTGCAATGAATATCACGTAACTATTCTTTTCGTAATAAGTGTGCTTGGACAGCGTGTTGAGAAATATCTGTGATAGCACAGTGCGGTCGAGCCAGACCTACAGACTGCAGGGATCCGAGTTCAAATCCCAGTAACGCTGGAATATTTTTACCTCCACGTGTAAAGAGAGTTACGTAATGCTGTAGGAGGAAGTGTCGAAATTTTCACAGAAAACACGTTTTGTAAGTAGCTAGTTCGAAAAAAGTGGATTGTTGGTATTGTTCTTTTATTTTCTATACACAAGGCTGTCAAAACGCTTGTTTTTTGAACCCGAAAAAGTGATTTTCCAAAAAACCTCTTTGTGAATCCGTCTTCGTGTGAGTAATTCTAGAGCCTAAAGTAAACACGATTTTCACCAAAATGGATATTCCTTGAACGATCTGGTTAATATTACGAATCTTCGAATTTGAAACGAATCTTTTAATTTTGAAGGTACTTTACACCAAACCCCATCATATTTACATAATTTTCTCAAAAAGAGCTCCAATTTTTCTGTAAATCTATTCCTCGAAGCACAAGATGTTTAAAGGTGGCGTACGTTCAATTTTGGGCGAACGATCTGAATTTTCGAAAATTGCAAACAAATACCTATTAACATTGTCGAAAACAAATATTAACGCTAGTGATTTTTGTTTCATGAAATCTCTTTTTAAAAATAGATATTAAATTAATGTAAATTAAACACTCCACTCTTTCCTAGTAATGATCCACTCTTCACTAGTAATGATTGCTGCGATTGGGTCTAACCGCTTCCTTATTCTCTGGAGGGTTACTGTTTTTTAAAATTTTTTTCCAACAGTATTATCTCAAAAGTACTGGATGAGAATAGTTGATATCTGGAGTTGAAGGGATGGTGTTAGCTCCTATTGTAGGCCTGGTTCCTTGTGATTTCAGTGAAAAATCAGTAACTGCACTGAAACAGCAGAAGCTCCCGGCAATTGATAATCATAAGTGAATCACAATGTACTGGGTAGGGAGGAGAACGAGGAAATCTATATGAATTGTCGCCTGCTCTTTCTTTCTCAGATAAACACTTGGATAGTTTATCAACATCAAATCGGAATTTTAGCGCCTTTGATGTAATATTAAACATAAAAAATTCCCTTCCAGTTGTCTGCGTGTTAATGTTTAGTGTATCAAAATAGCCCCGACACCCGTATTACATTAGCCTCTTAAGTTGTATCATATTAGCCCCACAAATTTGAGGCTGTATATATCATGACACGATTAATATTATTGCATTATTTTAACGCAGAAAAGAATATTAATACTTTCTTAATGATAACCTATTTTCAACAATATCGTGTCATAAAAAATAACGAAGTAACATCAAAAGATTTATATCACGGCGGTAAAGTTTTTGACTGAGAAAATTAGGCATTTTAGTTTTGATTTTTTTCCTCCCAAATATTGTTACGTTCTGAGTGTTTGCTATATGGTCATTATAATAGAATATATTTCCTATCATTTGTCATTTTCTTGTTAATTTTGGACATAAATTAATAACAACTCTTAAAGTGTAATACATTAACCCCAATTTTCTTTAGTATAATATTAGCCCCGACTGATCTTTATAACATTGTCGAAAAACAATATGAACGCTAGAGATTTTTGTTTAATGAAATCTCTTTTTAAAAATAGATCTTGTATTAAGATAAATTGAACACCCTGTTTTTTTAAAACTGCCAATGCTTCACTTTGTTTTCGCATCGGAAAGGAGGTAATCTTGTCGTGTACCTGGTGGTGAGGGGGAACCGTGTCAGGTGAGTTAACTTTAAAGACCCGAGTTCGAATCCCGACGAGTAGAAACTATTTTCTGCTGCAGTAGGTCTTTTTTTTTCTTTTTTGCAGGTTCACATAGTCCGTATTGAATATTGCATAGCAATTACGAATAATACGTGAAAATATATGCTGTTGAGGCAACACTTGTTTTGAACATAAAACACTTTCTAAATTGTATGTATAGTAAGATAAACTTTATTTAGGTGAGTAAACTTAGACCATTCACTTTGATTCTCTAAATTAAAACTTGACGTAACTGAGAACAGTGTCGTCATAAGAGTTATTATGATACATATATCCTTTATTTTTAAAATCTTAGGCCCCGAAACGCGCCTCGAATTAATTATTAATATAATAGCAATAGCTATTTATATTTAATATAATTTCATAATTATTTCCAAAGAACCGGAACGCCGTTCCGTCGCGTACCAACAGAAATCAAGCCTTTTATATACAGGATATTCGGGGAAGAAATGTCGAATCTTCGAAAAATAGCTGTTAAGACAATTTTAAGCTTATTTTGTCTAATAAACTACACGGATATTCCAAATGGCTAAGCCGCAATAAACATTCAAAAGTTGGTTTAGATATATGTTTTCTAGACAACTATTTGCGTTGTGGAAGCAGATAAACACTTCATTAATATCTAAATTGTTTATGATTAACCAAATAAATGAATACATTTGATCAGAAAGAAAAATTAACCTAGAAATAAAAAAGCACCCAATTTTCACAGTTCGACTGCTTTTTATTTCTCGGTAAATTTTGTTTTTGAACTAATATATTAATTTATATTGTTAATAATAAACATGTTACATGTTTCAGGTCTGTTTACATGATTCTAGAATGCAAAGTTTTGCGTAGAAATCATATTTTCAAACCAACATTTGCGTGTTTATTGCAGCTCAGCCATTCAAAATATCTATGTAGTTTATTAGACAAAGTATGATTAAAATTGTTTAAACAGCTTTTTGGGGATGTCAGCTCTGTGGGGTTTTGGGGATGTTGAAAACATTCAAATAGTACAGGCAATGTTAAGCTGGTGACCTTTAACATTGTTTATTTGATATTTTTCTTAGGGATAGTTTATAATGGTTAAACGTTTTCAAAGAGTGCACATTAGATACCTCGAATGGCCCGTTTCAGTTTAATAAACCGCTACGTTCTCCCTGTACAGATGGTCGTGCAAAATTCAAGGTTTTGATAGATTCGTAGAATGGCGGCCAACAAACCACCTTCGAACTCTGACGATACTGAAATGTAGTCTGTGTTGGGAAGGTCATATCACTTGACCACCAAGTTCGTTCTATGTATTTTCACTGGGAAATGCTAGAGCATTGATATTTACTAAACTGTAAACAAACGCTAAATCTCTTTGAATTGCTATAACATCTGTTTTGCTTTCTTTTAGTAATATCAACTCGTTTTACCAAATACGTGAGTTTGTTATATTTTTACACGCTACAATAATTTAATTTTACAAGAATTTATTTTCAAGCATTTAGGAATTCATGAAATTTTATTGAAACGTTCGCCAATCTAATAACCTTTTAAATGTATATTAAATATATTAATGTTGTTTAAAAGTATGTATTAACAATGCGTAGATTTAGCACATAAAGCTCTGATTTAAATATTATACAATGAAATCATCAAATTAACAGTTTTAGATAGAATGATAAATTGAATTGAAAATATTAACTTAAAGTTTATATACGTTTATTTAGAAATTTCTGTACTTGTGTAAATATTGTGATGTGTGATTCTACTCATGTGATCTTTCAAAACACAAAATTGAATATTTCTGTATTTGAAAACCTTAACACTACATTCATCCAATCCAGTGCAGTTTATAGCAAACAGCTAAGCAATATGTTTCCCTATTTTTTAATGGTAATGGTTAAACAAGAGGAACAAATATTTTCTGACTCTCGGTGTTAACAGGGGACTTAAAAAAATTAATAATACAGTTATTCGGTTGCTCAACATCCCTTTGATAGAAAAACAGAAACAATTGTTTGGGCGTAATGCACATTGAAAAATATTTTTTTTATAATCAATTTCTTTCCTATTTGATAAATATATCGACTTGCAAATTGTAGGACTTAAAAGAGAATATAAAAACCAAATAAAAGTTATGCTCATACTCGCCGTAAAAATACGAATTTAGCATAATTAAATTGGCCACAGAATTTGTTTACAAGCAAGTGCATTTTAAGCGTATGTGGCATGCAAAAGCGCGGCATTGGAGAACTGTTTTTTCAGTATGCCCATCCCACGCTATTCTGCTAGCGCGAATGAATTAAGCGCAAACAAATGGGGTCTACTAAGATGTTAATTTCTTATAAACAATTACATATATCTCGAGAACGAGATATAATAGCACCGAACGGATTCCGGAATTTTGCATCACATTTAAACGCCATTCAGATTAGACAATAAAAAATTTGCAACAATTGCAAATTTATAAACAATTTCCAAATTTTGCAAATCTAAAGGGGGAGAGTCTTCCGATGTCCCAGAACCAAAAACAGCGAATTAACAATTTTGCAACAATTTATAATTTTATAAACAAATTCGAAATATGCGTTAGAACGGCCGGGAAGGCTCCGCAAATTGTGCCTGAAATGAATATCTCAAAATAGCAGTTTGTCAGGAGTTACAAATCGATTACTAAAAGTTAGAATAATTGTTGCTAAAATGATAAATATTTACTGGTCTATAGACAATCATTCTGGACGGAAAACCCCGCTTAGAAATATTTTTTTCGTCGTGGCGTACGCGCAGGCAAATTATCTCCTTCGGCAGGGAAATATGACGATATTTCCGTCTCGTACGTAAACGAACTAGCCCCCTCCCCCTGAGACAGCGTTCTTTCTGCCCCTTGGGATGTTGCACCAATCACAGACAACTGTGGTTCTACCTGCTAGCGATTGGTCAACGCGTCCCTCCCCCTGCCCTCCCCCAGGCCGAGGGGTGTCCAAGTTTGTCGGCGCGGTGTGGAAGATAGAATTTTGAACGACATTTTTTCTGAGGGAGAGGGTACATACTGGGATGGAATTTTTCTCTAGTATATGTCTATGGGAAAATTTGGTATGGCCTGATCTGATGCGTGAAAGAGTTATTTGTTCACGACGTGAGAGATTTTCATTAGTTTTGAGGGCAAAAAATTCACCAATTTTCTTATGCGTTGTGCTTGCTTTGAGATTGTTCCATTGGTTTGACCACATCTTTTTCATGACTTTGCCAGTAAACTTCACGTAATCCTCAATTGTGTAAGACATTTTGTTGTTTACTTTCTCTTCAAAGTCAATAAGCAACATAGGTGTGGGTGATCTGCTAATCGGAGTTCTTGCTTCTACATTCAATTCACATGTATTCGTTGCGATTACGTAAGTTGTGGTTTCTTTACTTGAGAAGGAAAAAGAAATTCAAGGATTGGACGACGTGAGTGCCATGGTTTGAAATTCAACCGCCGAGGAATATTTATGATAATTAACGTGAGGTTCGTTTCGTTCTTTTATATCAATTAATTTTCATCAACGTGTATTGTATTACGTAGCCGAACAGTCAGTCATATTCAGAAAATGTATGGTAACTAACTTTTAATATCTTACATAATTCTTGATTTCATATTTTTGTACTTAAAGAAATTTGTTCTGACATTTTAAAACACCAATGAACTATAAAATTTTGAAAACGAATATCATCGTAGGGCATATAGATTTTTATTTTAGAGCTCTCTATTTTACAAATTATATATTTTTCATAATACAGCCAATATTTGCACTAACTAATAGAAATAGTAACCATTTCTATCTCTCAACTATATGCAATAAAATTGTGTGTTAATTTCTAGCTTAAGAGTGTTTAACACAATTTAACTAATGTTGAAACTCAGATTAGAATCAATGCTTTGCTTTAAAATATAGGAAGAGAATAGAAGAAGGAGAAGAATTTGGAGTTTCAGAGAAAATAATAATGTATCATTTTGCATCTTCAAATGCGAAATCTGTTTATTGCTTGCTTTAAAGTAAATGTGTACTTTTGAGACATTTAAGACGATTACATGTCTGCGAATGACTTCAATTTGCTCTCTAGAGAAATCCCAACTAATTAACTTCTTTCTAGGAAAATTTTTCCATCGGCTTTGAGTTTCTGTCGTTTACTTTTACTATCTGACCCGTCTTCTTCCTTCCCCACACTTCAGTGCCCTTGTCTACGGCCTTCCCTATGTTCCTTTTTCATCTGGAGTTCTTTTATTTTCCAACGCCCGCTGGCCATTCCCATAAATGTTCTGCTTAATCATCCCCCACAAGTATTACATTCCTTTACAGAACACAACTTGTTAGAAACAATAGTATGACCCATCTATATACCTTCCACATCCAACCACCGATCGTTCGTTGTCCCTTGTAAATCGTCAATCACTAACCACCGTAGCTGACGCCATTATCCCTAAATTGGATTCACCAATATTACCACATTGGCGCGCAAACATATGAATGCATTAATACCACAAAATAAAATGGACTCGACAATCTAGGGATTCTCGTATTTTATTACCCACGAAACCTGCAATGCATTTCCGTTATCCCTTTCACCGTTTTTGCGTGTCGACAATTTATTTTCTCTGCTGGAATTTTATTCTGCTCGTAATAAACAGCCAATTTAATGTGAATAAATGTCAACCTTCTTTAAATACCAAACCTGGTGCATACAAAATTGCGGTCGGTGAGATAATGGAGCTATTTACATGGACATTTTTTACCTAACTATTGTGGTTTGCTGGAAATGTTTAGTCAGCTAATTGTTGCAGGTTTATAAAATATCTGTAGAATTTAATCTGTCCTATGTAGCCTTCATTAATTCCTTACCTTAATATAAGGAAGATCTGAATTTTTCCTTATTAACCTGAAATCGAATTTGCTACTCAAATCACCGTGTCTTTCAAGGCGAGCGGAACTTTATTGTTTGATTTATTCTCGTATTACGGAATTATCTATTATCTTACAAGATGCACCTCTTGTCTTCGCCAGCAAGCTCTCAGGAGCCTTCACTTTTCGTTATAGGTATGTGTGTGGGAATTTAAGGGTCAGATAAATCCGGCTTGTGCCACCTAGAGGTGTTTCCAAGCCGTATCCACACGCGTAAAGGAAACATTATACAATTATGTCGTACTCCCATCAGTGTGCCTAGCATTCTTGGTCTGCCTGACCTTTTTATTTTCTCGCTGCATAGTAGAGAGACAATTATGCAATGCTGCGCGAAAAACGGCGAATTGTCGTCAGAAAAATTGATTACAGGGTCCTGGTAACGAAAAAGTGGATAAATCCAGTTGCTCAATTTAGAAAAAAATGCTCTAACACGTGTTGTAGCCAGAATCAATTTTTGTGGGTTCTTGATGCCGAAAAATCAAATGACGGCAAAAGTATGTCTGTCGTCTGTCTATCCTAGGGATAATTTTTGATAGAAAATTGAGTTAGGAAAATAAGGTAAACTGTGTAGTAGGGAAAGCCTGGAGGTCCTTGCATTTTACTATGCGAATACTAAAAATGAGTACTGCGAAAGCGAGAGAATTAGCTTATTTATCTCTAGTTCGTCCATTAATGGAATACGGGGCTGTTTGTTGGGACCCTTATAGAAATTCCCAAAAGGAATATTTGAATAGAGTACAGAGAAGAGCGTATACACTTCCTTTCCGAGGGAAAAGGAAGAATGTTGAACGGGAGTCTCTAGAAATTAGGAGAGTTAAGGCAAGACTCCGTGCCCTGTACAAAGCGTATGCCGGTTATCCACCTTGGAAAGAAATCTACATCCGATTGGGTAGACCTTCGTACTTTAGTAGGGGGATCACAAGCACAAAATTCAGTTTAGGTCACAGAGAACAGATGTTGGAAAATTTTCATTTACAAATAGAACAATAACGGACTGGAATAAGTTACCTGCGACAGCCTTGGAACCCTTTCCTCTAGGTGTTCAAAGATTTAAAAATAAATTAACTAATGGTATTTGTAAACTTTATTAATTTAGTAAGTTGGATTGTTATATCAGTTATTATTTGATTATTATTGATATTTTTATTGCTATTATTATTGTGTTAATTACTATTAAATGCGTTCCTGTTCTAAATATATAATTATATTCAAAGTAGTATTGTATTGAAGTGTGGTGAAGTGTTGTGCAGTGTAGTGCAGTATAGAAGTAGAAAGAGAAGTGAATTTCAAATGTTGTAAAGTGAAGTGAAGTGAAGTGAAAGTGAAGTGAAGTGTAATTAAAAGGTCGTGTAATCTTGTATTTAATAGTTTCAAATAACTGTGCAGGTCAACCATAAAATGTAGTTAAGGCTATTATTGTTAGCATATTGTTATTATTATTATTATTATTATTATTATTATTATGTCTTTAAATAATTTAAAGTTAATGTTAGTAATATGTAAATTGTAGAGTTCTGCCACCAGGTTGTATACACCTACCTGCAGAATAATAAATATCTATCTATCTATCCGTCCGTGAATAATGCTAGCGTCTTAACCGTTCTGCCGATTTTCTTCAAAATTGATATTTGCCAATTGATCTGACTGATATCACTTCCTCTTGAATTTGAAACCGATATTTTACATGTTTCCTGGGGAGTACTTTACATGAAGCCCCTGGGACGTTTTCTAAATTTTGAACAGTTTTTCCCTCCATCGTTTTTGATTAAATTTTGTTGTTGGATAGTGTAAAGAACATTTAGGAGATTGGTGCAGGTCTCATTTTCCTTGATATAACTGATTTTTCAAAATTTGAAAAAAATGCCAATTTTTTAGCGTTTTTCTACACTACATTTTCGAAAATAGAGATTTTTTCTTAATGAAATCCGTTTCTTAAAGGTAGACTTTAAAATAAAGTCATGTGCAATTTTTAGGAAATTTGAGTATTATTCGCGTAGTTTTGCGTAAAAATACGAGCGGGGGATTACGTGCTGTTTTAGCACCACTATTTTTCTTTCGTCACACATCCATAGGATCTGAGGCGCTTTCTATTAACTACAGCTTCATTTTCGTCCTGACCGGAAATCGAACCCGGGGCCGTTTCACGTACCCCCAGCTTGTTGTTCATACGCCTCCAGAGGAGCAAACTTTTTCTTATAAGTAATTATTATATAGACAATTCCTAAACTCGATTACTGAGCTTTATGTTCTTCCCTTCTGGGTTGACGATGGCGTGGTAGTTCGCCATTGCTTCTCACTGTAATGATGAGGTAGAGACAATTATGAAGGAGCTGTTGAGCTCCTGCTGATGCTGTTGAGAGTATAATGATTATGAAATGAATGGTTGTTAAAAAATTAATCCGTGGTATTATCAGAAGCCAACCACGTCACAACGGGTTGGAAAACTCAGAATGCTAAAACTATTGAAGAGGACTCTCCGTGTTAAGCGAAATAAGGTCACTCGCAGTGCTCTAGGTGGTCTGGGAAATAACTACATGAACATTCTTTCCAACATTACCTTAGTAGAGTTAAGTAAAGTAAATTAATTCCTTAATTCTCAATAAGCACTTTATGAACTAACCTCTGTTGTTCTTATTGTTATTACTATTATTATTATTATTATTATTATTATTATTGTCATTATTTAGTCAATATTTTAATGAAATTTCAAGGAAACTATATTCTTACGGTGCGATCATTTTTTAAATGCATCAAGATTTCAATATAACTTAGAAAAAACATTTAAAAATAAAATGAAATAAATAAAATAAAAATCCAAATAATAAGTGTTTGATCTTCGTTATTCAATTTTCTCGTTTGCTTTTCTATTATTGTAACAAAACACGCACTACAAAGTCTTGAAAGGGACCAAAAATATGAAATAACGTGAAGGAATAAGAAAACAGTTCATTTACTGTAAGATCGAAAAGAGACAATGGCTGCTAGGTGTGACAATGAATAAAATTTTCCAAACTCGGTAACCAGTGATCAAACTATATTCCAACAACTAGTTCTCCAAATGGCCTGGCGCTTTGTGGCCATTTTCCATATCTCACATTCATTCTCGTGTGTGTTGAAACTATCTGTCTTCTACATGGTATTTGAACTCAAAGTTGACAACTCTGAATACGTTGTTTTAAGTACTTATAATATCTAGGATGGATCATTATAATTAAGTACCTTAATTTAACTAAGATGGTAATTTCCTGTTTCTTCCAGTTATGTGGTCTTTGCGCAAATTGACCTAATTTCTCTATCAGCGGGAGCTGGTAATTGGATGGAG
Source organism: Teleogryllus occipitalis (assembly GCA_011170035.1). Lineage (NCBI taxonomy): Eukaryota > Metazoa > Arthropoda > Insecta > Orthoptera > Gryllidae > Teleogryllus > Teleogryllus occipitalis. Next base: position 97,581 of record BLKR01009445.1, on the reverse strand, counting down.
ATTAGACGAAATATAATAGCATTCGTGTGAATTGAGGATGAATATAGAGCACAGTATAGAGCATAAAATAAACTATAACATATCATTTAGAAAATATATCGTAAACACTGAACTATTTGCACTTGGCATATGTAGGAGTATGCTGATCAGGACCAACAGTCGCCTCTCAATAGGGAAAGGGAGGCTACGACAAATTCCAGCGTGGATGCCTTATCTTTTCGGACTTTCATTATTAGAAACATTCTGAACTCTTGTTGTTTGTTTCAACTTTCATCGGTTTCCGGATGTTTCTAAAAATTATCAACCGTCGCCATGCGTAATCGCTTTGTAGAATTCGGCGTTTTCTCACAGTCAGAGTCTTCCATAATCTCGTTGGAATTTTATTTATTTTCAATATAATAATAATAATAATAATAATAATAATAATAATAATAATAATAATAATAATATTTATTTTCAACTTGTTTTACAGAGATAATGTACTACATTGTTGCTTCTTGGAATTACTAACCATCGATAACTAGTTGTAATGGTTAGCAACACTGAATTTATAATTTATTATCTGTCTACTTCTACATAGTATTTTTTTGTGTGTGGCGTGTTTTTTTATAATATTCTTATTTTTTAAACATTTAAAATATAAGATTTTGTGAACATACAAAATAAAAAACCTAGCTTTAAATTATACAATAAGTGAAGATTTACAGAGATACAATAGGTATATTTACTTAGGCAAAATATATATTTACATAAATGAATTTATATTTAATTAATACAGCAAAAAAATTTTATTGCAAAATCGAGAATAGTTTTGCAATGCTCTGAGTGTTGAACTAATTCTTTGAAAAGAATGTCGTAATCTGTTTCCCTGCAGAACGACTGCGAGTTCAGAAAGTATTCGAAATGTATCCTTCATTTTACAAACACGTAGAAAATGATTGTACGAGTATAGTATTGATAAATACATGTACCATTAGTTTTTAAGTATATAAAAATTTCCTTCATTTACATTGCAGTTTCTTCTAGGGTTCCGCCACTATCCCCCTGCTGTTCTCCGAGCACCAAAATAGTTGTGTACGACTGTTGAGACATTGCTTCCAGGGGCATTCTGACGAAGCGACTGCCTCTCACATCAAATAATTAACGCTACAGTTTCTACCGCCTCTTCGCGTAACTCAACCGTCGCCTTCGCCTGCAACACCGTTGCCTTCGCCTGCAACACCGTTGCCTTCGCCTGCAACACCGTTGCCTTCGCCTGCAACACCGTTGCCTTCACCTGCAACACTGTTGCCTTCGCCTGCAATACCGTTGCCTTCGCCTGCAATACCGTTGCCTTCGCCTGCAACACCGTTGCTTTCGCCTGCAACACCGTTGCCTTCGCCTGCAATACCGTTACCTTCGCCTGCAACACCGTCGCCTTCGCCTGCAACACCGTTGCCTTCGCCTGCAACACCGTCGAATTCGCCTGCAACACCGTTGCCGACCTTGTGACTAAACTTCGTTGCCTCTACCAGCGCCCGCTCCTCCAACTTCCGCAAGTTTTCTCATCTTTTCTTCGCCAACTCGCCCCGCCCCCTCCTCCCCCTCAACCCGCCGCTCCCCTCCCCTCCCCGCGTCACGCGCCCGAATCTAATCCCCGCTTCACCCATAAGTCCGTCCTCGGCGCAATGAGGCTGCCGACGTGCAGCATATTACCAGACTAGGAACTAATACATTTCCCTCTCGGAGGAAGACTCGTCCCGACCGTCGACGGAAGCGGGAGACTTACCGAAGAAGCGGGCTGGCAGAACACGGATAGAACGGATTCCGCAGGGGATACCTCCCGGGAAATGCTTCTGGGTCAATGACATCCTAATCGATCAGGTTTTTGCCAAGCTTCATTGATCCTTTGAGCAAATACTGTGATAGTCCCCTGTTTTGCTTCTGGACGTAAATGTAGCTTCACTATCTGTGTAGGTTTTCTTGAGCTTCTAAGGGAATATAGATATTCCAATAATCGTTTTCCATTTTATCGTGTCGGTAAGTCGATTCCTTCACATATCCCTAAGGCACTAGGGATAATAGCCGAAATATGTACCTGATGTTCCTTTGTAAATAGTTTGTATTTTACGGGAGCGAATATTATTATATCATTTCTTGTCAAAAACGCTCATTGCTTCCTGTATTGTTTATTCAACTTAATTTGTATATGAGTTAGGCATCCTAGAGCTTAATAAATCGTGCATACTCAATAACCCGACCTCAATAAACCGTGTCATTCTCCCCACAGTGCGTCACTCAGCTTTTAACTGTTTTTTGCTTTAAATAAATAAAAAATGAAATGCTACAAGATACAGCTGATTCGTTTTTTGTTTTCGGGCGCGTCAAATTTTCGAACATCAACTGCCACGGTCAATAGTATCAAGTGTATGCAGTGTTGTATACGAAAGATGGCGGCGTTGCTGTCCTGTTAGAACGTGAGATCCGGCGCCAAACTAAACGTCATGAGGTTTTCTGCTTCATATATATTCACGAACGGGACACCGACCTAGCCGAGACATGCTCGAAGCCAACAGGGATCACAGAATTTTGAAAACGTGCACAGTATTCACTTCTCCCCATAGTACGTCACACACAGTTTTTTACAGTTTTTGAGGTAAAATAAATAAATGAATAAATAAATAAATAAGCTCGTAACTGTTTTCCTGGCTTGTAGGGTAGTGTAAAGAATGTACGTGTGTGTTTGTGGGTGTACGTAAGGGAGGAGAATGGGATGAAGATGAGGAAAGGTCTGCTTGTGCATTCACCCGCTATTGATAAGAAAAACCTAAGGAAACTTCTGAACACAGCCGCCATCCGCTAGAATTTTCGTTCAGACAGTGACTGAATTTTACCTAGTTATTTTGCTACGCATTTTAGCTGTAATAACGAATTCGTAAATAGTATGATACAAATAAAGATTATTTTAATTAGACCTTAATAAATTTCGATGTCTGCTGTAAGATGTGTACAATGAATATTAGTACATATGATGAAAGTTATTAGTAGAATAGAGTGGCCAAAATTGTTAATTTTTTTAAATTTATTTATTTTTCTCGATGTGCACCCGCATGGTCATACGGAATGAAAACCTGATTTACATTACATTAAATTAATATTTACGCTACATTACATTGCATTTCAATTCATAATTTATAACATTCTACACAAGGAATAAACAATTTAATAATGTGTTGTGCAACTGCATGATCATAAGCAATTTCTGGTATCTTTCTTCTGTTATATTTTTAGGAGAAATCTAAATTGAAACTGTATTATAAAAATACAGAATGTTCCCCATAAGTTAGCCACAACAAATATCTTCAAAACTGTTTAAGATATTAGGTTGCGGTTTCCGCCAAATTGTTCCAAATTGGGCCAAATTGACAAAATATATATTTCATGGCTGCCATACAAGCTGTTTGCTCGCCTTGGGAGCCCGGCGCTTCTATGGGATCCGACAACTTCCCAACCTTCCCTAAACTCCGCCCTCATTTCCCCTCAAAATCCAGAAACAGGTGTATAAGCGCAAGGTTGTAGCGACAAGGTGAAATACGAAGCGGGTTCAAAATACTACGAAAAGCTGTTGCTTTATCCGAAAGTAGGTTTGCGTGTTTGCCGACTTGGATGGCCGAGTTGGCTAAGAGCGTGCACGGATTCAGCGCTTCGGTCCGAACGGTCACAGGTTCGACTTCAGCCTTGGGCGTGGTTGTTTGTCCCTTGCCTCTCATGTATGTGTTGTCGCGGAGGGCCTCGCGTTCTGCTGACCCCAGATCAGAGAAATCTGCAAGTGTGTTGGTGTCCTGTGTATGGTCGAATATGCGGCCCAATGGGACGTAAAGCGTTACCGCCTTCGGCTGAATAAAAGCCATAGAAAGTATGTTTGCCTGGTTTGAATCGAAGAACCAAGATATGAAATATGTTTATGTACTTAATTATTTATTACGTTACATAATTTTTATTTTGTTTTTAAATTGTGAGTAGTTTAAATAATTTTGCAAGGGGCAAGAACATGTTTGAGCGACGATTTCTTTGCTCGTTTTTGTTTTGAATTATGTTTAATGAAATAATTGTGTTATTCTGCTAAAATTTGTTATTTTAGAGCGTCTTACGAGGAAAACAGCTTTTTTAAATGATAATATTTGTCTTAAACGTTCTCAAGTGAACGTAGTAAATCTATGCAATAATTGCAGTCATAACTAAATATGATTACAAAATCAAGATCCTCTATCATTTAACCTGTTTCAGTTGAAAATTCGACAAAAAGACTGATATATCATTTTAATGGATTATTTCTATACTTTAGTCGACGAAAGGGGAATTAATACCGCTTTTGGAACAACAACTGACTTTCAACTGACTTCTTCAAAAGACTGTCAAGGGCAAGGTATCCCGTGAAGTACCGCCATTGCGAAACAATTTCTGCAAAGCTCACTTTTAAATATCGAGGCAGTTGCAGAATTAATATGATAAAATAAATGAATGCAATCCCTGCTGCCGACCTGGATGGCCGAGGTGGCTAAGAGCGAGTACCGACTCAGCGCTTCGGTCCGAAGGGTCGCGGGTTCGAGTCCCGCCTTGAGCATGGCTGTTTGTCCCTTGACTTTGTGTGTGTGTGTTGTCGCGGAGGGCCTCGCGTTCTGCTGACCCCAGATCAGAGGAGCCCGCAAATGTTTGTCTAGTGTATGGTCGAATATGCGTCCCTTCGGGACGTAAAGGGCAACCGGCTGTCGGCTGGATAAAAGCCCTAGGAAAAAAACAAAACAAAACAAGCTCTGCTACTCCACGATTAGGGTGCAATTCTTGGTGAGCTGGCACGGTCCTGAACGGCAGGTGCGCTTGCGGGTAAAGGCTGTGGCAGCAAGCGCCCGCATTAGGAAATTTTGCGAGGCTCAGATCGCGCTCGGAGATCCTTTGGCTTTGAAGGGCTCGCCGCCCGCAGCGCGCGGGTTTCCCACTTCGCCGCCGGAGGTCGCTCCGCGCTCCTGCTTGCGCCGCCGGGGTTGAGGGATTAGCCGCCCTAGAGGTGCTCGTCCCCTCCCCCTCCTTGCTCTTCGGCTTCCCGGGAACAGAGCATCGGGACAAGGGGTCTCTCAATCAATGATGTCAAGGTCGACGCCACCAGCGGGAGTCCGTTGCAGGGGTATGTATCTACTTTGGAGCAATAGCCTCTCACGAAGCTTGGCTTACCAGCAGCGTCCCGACCTTGCGACCATGAGGTACGTGGTACGTGTGGTTAGCACGAAGGCATACCTATAAGGTGTTCTGGTTTTCTCAACCTGAGAAGTGAGTTTTTCATCGTCACACAGCAAAATATTAACATTGCAAGGGAAACGTTACGGACCGGTAAGGGGTCTCTCAATCAATGATGTCAAGGTCGACGCCACCAGCGGGAGTCCGTTGCAGGGGTATGTATCTACTTTGGAGCAATAGCCTCTCACGAAGCTTGGGCTTACCAGCAGCGTCCCGACCTTGCGACCATGAGGTACGTGGTACGTGTGGTTAGCACGAAGGCATACCTATAAGGTGTTCTGGTTTTCTCAACCTGAGAAGTGAGTTTTTCATCGTCACACAGCAAAATATTAACATTGCAAGGGAAACGTTACGCTATAACCTTCCCGACCGGTAAAGGGTCTCTCAATCAATGATGTCAAGGTCGACGCCACCAGCGGGAGTCCGTTGCAGGGTATGTATGCGTGTATGTACTTTGGCGCAATAGGCTCTCACGAAGCCTGGGCCTACCAGCAGCATCCCGACCTTGTGACCATGGGTTTCGGGGTACTTGTGGTTAGCACGTAGGCATACCTACAAAGTGTTCTGGTTTTCTCAACCTGAGAAGTGAGTTTTTCATCGTCACACAGCAAAATATTAACATTGCAAGGAAAACGTTACGCTATAACCTTCCCGACCGGTAAGGGGTCTCTCAATCAATGATGTCAAGGTCGACGCCACCAGCGGGAGTCCGTTGCAGGGGTATGTATGCGTGTATGTACTTTGGCGCAATAGGCTCTCACGAAGCCTGGGCCTACCAGAAGCATCCCGACCTTGTGACCATGGGTTTCGGGGTACTTGTGGTTAGCACGTAGGCATACCTACAAAGTGTTCTGGTTTTCTCAACCTGAGAAGTGAGTTTTTCATCGTCACACAGCAAAATATTAACATTGCAAGGAAAACGTTACGCTATAACCTTCCCGACCGGTAAGGGGTCTCTCAATCAATGATGTCAAGGTCGACGCCACCAGCGGGAGTCCGTTGCAGGGGTATGTATGTACTTTGGCGCAATAGCCTCTCACGAAGCCTGGGCCTACCAGCAGCATCCCGACCTTGTGACCTTGGGTTTCGGGGTACTTGTGGTTAGCACGTAGGCATACCTGTTCTGGTTTTCTTAACCTGAGAAGTGAGGTTTTTCATCGTCACACAGCAAAATACTGGGACATTGAAAGGAAAACGCACACTATAATCTTGCTCGACCGGAAATTGAATCCGAGGTCGCGTCATGAATAGCGAGATCGTTGACCAATGAGCTATCCGCTAGGTCTGTGGTGGGAGTAGCACAACGAAATCACCTTTCCTCGCAGTTGATCTTCTCGCAATAAGAGAGCAGTTGGCAGTCGAAGTTGCCCAGAACGTTTTTACGCTTTACACGTGAAATACGCTTAGACGAGATTTAGATAAATAAATTTGAGAACGTTTGTTGTTATGTTCATTTTTACTTTTATTTATCTGTGCATATCCTCTTTGTTACATGCGATTCCACCAAGATGGAAAACGACGGAGTTCCTACATATAAGAGAGTTTGTGCACCCTCGAACGTTAAAGTACTATCGATCTTCTGCGTAAGCGCAGTTCGACTTTCGCATCATTTTAGTGCATTTGCGCATGCGCAGAAGATCGATAGTGCTGTTCGCTATGGCATGCACAGACTCTCTATAATTTTATTTCCTGTCGCTAGTTGCTCTGAGAAGCTCTTGGCATGCCACGAAGCGTGCCACTGCAACCAGCAGGAAAACTTGAAATCACTTCTCTCAATCAACACTCTTTTTTTATTTATTTTTTTACGTCAAAAAACAGTTAAACTGTGTATGACGTGCTATGGGGAGAAGTGAATTCTGTGCACGTTTTCAAAATTCTGTGATCCCTACACTAAGTCATATACTATTTGAATTTTGAATCAATTAAAAAAACGCTCCGATGTACTGTAATAAAATCTTTTTTCAAGGAGAAATCGTCAATAAATTTTGGGTTCTTATCCCACATCATGTCCTTTGCCAAGGAATAATACTTCCTGCAACTACATCATGGAAACGATAATTTGAACAACTATATTTCCCACTGAATTCTAGAAGTCATGTACAGATAATGAAGTTACATTTATGTCCAGAAGCAAAACAAGGTGCCAAATCAGCATTTGTTCAATGGATCAGAGAAACTGGACGAAAAACCTAATCGAGATGGGGGTCATTGACCCAGAAGCTGCGATAGAATACTTGTTACATATTATTTAGAATTATACAGTCCAATGATAAATAATACATTAAATATCACTGTTAAAATTAATGTTACTTTCCTTGTGATGCTCCGTATAGTCTCTAATTGTATAGAAATCTCCTGCAATGGTCATGCGTAACCGCCAGATAAACTAATGTTTCAAAGCAGCTTCTCAATGTTGCGAACAAGGTAACTAGCTTAATTCTCTGGTGAGAACATCTGCCTCACAGGCAAACACAGTTTCTATTATTGTCACTGGGAGCGGTACAAGTATGCTATGCGTCTTCACCTTTCTCGTGTACCTCAGTACGCATATGATCTTCAAGAAGAGAGGGTCATTGCCGCTGTGGCATGCGATCATTTCATGCAAACTATTACATTTTTGTAACTAGCGACGCCTCACAGATAGATGTTCCCTCAATTGTAGGTTTTGATATCTGCTTTTCATGCACGTGTTCTTATAGATGGAAGATTTCAGATCTGCTTCTCAAGCAGATTTATTTATTGAATTACTTTGCACATACTATTGAAATAATTTTGTGTCAAGAGTTTTACAGATTTTCATGTTATTACTTAAAAGATATTGTCTTTGGTTACCTATAGATAGTCTCACAATGATTATCCCAAAAGATAAGAAAACCATTGTTTTTTTAAAATTTAGTAAAATTCACAATGCAGTTTTGGAATAAAGTCTTCATTAGTAAGAACATGTAAAGAAAAAAACAAAATTTCTAAAATTTCATGATTAAAAGGTTGGTCATAGAAGCGTTTTGGTATTGTCCGCCTCTGAGCCTGGTGTTCCCACAGATGGTGAAAAATCATGTTCCCATCATAGGGTAAACAGAGTTTGCGGGAAATACATTCTCAGCAATTGGCATGAGATTTAAAAACAAGGGTTGTAGGCATTTCTTCGGAGAGCTGGTGTTTCACTGGATGACCGACCCATGGCAGTTTTTTGGTGAAGCAGATGACAGTACTGCAAATTCAGTGGTATTTTCTATATAAATGCAAAGAAATAATCCATTGAAAAGTAATACTAGTCAGAGTTCAAATTATCTACTCAAATTAAATTAAACATTTTAATCAAATGTATCTCGAAAGTATCTCGAAGAAATCGTGCTTATTTCAGAATACAATAATTACATTAACATCCTACGGTCGCTTTATGAGGTTTAAAACAAATATACAAGAGTTAGAAAGCTGGATTTGAGGCGTTGTTTTGTCGAATGGTTTTATTTCATCAGAAAGCTTTTTCGGCCGCATTGCGGCCATCTTCAATGCTGCAAATAATAATAAAATAATTAAAATAATAATAATTATTATTATAATATACTAAATTACATTTTAAGTCAATTACAGGATATTATTGTGAATAAAATTAGAATTAGAACAGTAGATATACCATCCCCTTCCTGGGAACAGTCAATAAACATTATCAAAAAACTCAGACAATTTGACATACACGTCACATACAGCACACCAAACAATCTCCATAACACATTTTCCCACAACAATGATCCTATCCCCAAGCCTTTATCATGTGGAGTATACTCCATTTCCTGTGGTAGTTGCAATGCTCAATATATTGGTCAGACCGGAAGATCCTTTAAACAGAGAGTCAAAGAACACATACATGCTCTTACAAACAAAACAACACAATCACCCTTCGCCAGCCACCTCATACAACAAGAACACTCATTCAATGCAGACAATGACGTCAAAACTATGGAAATTGAAAAAAAATATACTTTGACTTAAATTAGAAGCCATTCACATCAATAATGTATTAAACAATCCCCGGCGCACTATTTTGAATGAACAAATTCATCCCCTTTCACCCCTCTTGAAACTCGCCGCTTCCCACGCACATTAACCCCTCTGCCCGCCTCTTTTCCGCCACCCGGTTGCGCCATTCTCCTAATGGTCATTTCCTAGAAAAAACCTGCGTTACATTGAGAGCTGTCTTTTAAATAGCGGGATTCCTAGAAAAAACCTCCCCTCTCCATTGAGAGCTGTGTTTTAAATAGCGGGCAATGCCCTTCACCCTCGCTGTCTTGTTTGGACCGAGACCTCCAGCCGCCTCAGAATCGGTATGTCAGTTTGCTCATCTAAATTTATTTATTCACTTATCTATTTACCTACTTTATTTGTATTTCATTTATTTTACTTCACTTTAGAATAGTACACCTGTTATTTCAAGAACTCTTTATTCAAAATTAGGTTTAAATGTTCACATTTTATATTCGATTTTTTTTATTTCACTTAAATTATAATTTTATTCAAAATAATATCCTGTAATTTACTTGAAAATTTAACATATTATTATTATTATTATTATTATTATTATTATTATTATTATTATTATTATTATTATTATTATTATTACTATTATTATTATTATTATTTGTAGCACTGAAGATGGCCACAATGCGACCGAAAAAGCTTTCTGATAAAATAAAACCGTACGACAAAACAATGCCTCAAAGCCATTTCTATGATGCAAATGTAGTAAACTCCACAGCATTTCCTACCAGTTAAAAGAGCTATTAGCGCGTAACACAGGTTGGTTTATTACACGTTATTATTAATTTATTTCACATTTTTTCCTTATTAATAACATAACTCAATGTTTTAATAAAATATAACACAAAACAAAAACACACACACAACAATTCGTCATTTAAAGATATTTCTGCCCCTTCTCAAAACTTTTTATTCAAGGAAGAACTTAAAAAGAAAATATACATCAATTAGTATATAGTAGACTGGTTATAGTGAATTTCTAGGAACTAACATTTTTGATTCACGATATCCGAGGTTCACTATATACGATAATGTCAAAATGAAATAGCATTTCTCTATAATGTTTGATTTAATTAATACCGTCGCAAGCCGTCGCTTTCTTATAAAGTGGATATAATTGGCAACAATATATTATCCATTTAGTCCCTACAGTCCACGAGAGCTCAATTCCTGGAAATTTTTATGACACATCATTTATTACAGTGAACATTTTCTTCAAATTTGTACATTTTGTAAACTTGCAAACAGGGGTCTTCAGAAGGGGGACCGCCGTTGCCTGCGTCGCGTGCAACTTGGTCATTCAGAAATATTGCAAACGGGAGAAGTCCTTTGCATAAACACTTTGCACAAAGGTTTGGTTGCGTACGTAATCTACCAGCAATTTCGGGATAACTTAATTGTCTCTTTGTATAGATTTCTAATGAACTGTTGGTCCATTTCACTAAGTAGAGGGAAGGCAAAGACCCACTCTCTATGTTCTACTATGCAATCCAAACTTGTAAATTATTGCGATAGCACATCATAATTCAGTGATTGGAGCCTCAAACACATTCTTGAAATTGGTACATGTAAAAATGAAACAGGATGAAATGTGTTCAGAGAGACTGGCGGGGAACTGGAATTAGTCGTCAGGGCGGTGTTTGGTCATGCCTTTACTAACACGCAAAATAAAAATGGGAGTAATAGCATTGTCTCTGTTTATTTGTTCATTTAACAAATACGTTATACCCTGCGGAGTTTTTATGAGATGTAAATAATTGTAGGTAATTTTATATAATAGGACGCACAATTGTAAACGTTACAATTATTTCAAGTTTTCATGAAAATACCTCAGAAAATATATTAGTCAAATGGAGTAACCCAATTACGAATACCACAAACTCATTTATACTATACTATATGACACTATTTAACCCCGAATAACTCTCAGATTTCTGTTAAGATGTGTAAAACATGAAATATTGTTTCATAGTATTGCCAGATTGTTTTTTTTTTTTTCATTCGGCTTGAATATCAGGAGCTTTATTTCAATTACCAGAGCTTCTGCGATAAAGTTAGAAGAATTAAGCTCGGTGTAATCTGTTGATGGTTCAGCGTGATTAGTTGACGAAAGGATAGCCACATTTATAAAGAAGTAGATAGAAAAAGGCGGGTAAAAGCGAAAGAGCATTCTAATAAGAATGCATTAAAGAATTGTTGAAGTTAGGCAAGTAATACACAGTAGACAGGTTGAACCACTTGGGAGTAGGTGCGCAAACGCATGAAGAGACTTATTTTGAACAATATACACTTCGGGTGAATGACGGGTGCCAGACAGCAGAAGGGTAAGGAAGGCCACGGTGCTTACAAATATTAGGGAGTTTTTTTGTAATAATATTTATGTTTATTGAAATGAGAGATGCTGACTATGCCAAAGAGGGTTGGTAAATGCTAATGAGATAATTTAAAATGAATAAGAAGAAAGGTAGGAATAGATGGAATTAGAGCAATACAGAGAGGAGTTATTGGCAATTTTAACATTAAAAAAGCATCAGCACAGCCGTGCTTTACAGGTTGTATCACACTTAACAATCCAGGAAAATATTGGATTTTTTTTCTGTTGAGGCACCTCATGATGCACCTTCTAGATGAAGCGGTAGATGTTAATAGAATGTCATAATTTCGTGAATTTATTCTGTTGTTTGTGGATTATTGTTTTTTTCGTTACAATAAAATGGTCGAAAATTGGAGAATTTGCATTTGATTCTAATTGTGATTTTTATGGTTCCTTAGAGAATAATTGTCAACCAGGTATTTTGTTATAGAAGAAAAATTCTCTTATTTTTAACGCAGTTTTCAGGTAAAAATATGTTATTCGTCCTGACTTTGTTTGTTTGAGATATATAATTGTGATTTTAAAATACACCAAAGTGATTTCCTTTAATTAATTTGCACTTTTTTTCGGTTTCTTTGAATGTTGCATTTGGCAGCATCACCTTATCTGTGAGAGCCATACATCAGTGATATCCATACAAGAAGTTTATAAATGGGAAGTGATGTTTTTATTTATAACGAAGATTTTGCAGTTTAATTGTGGACATAATTTGTCAATATTCTTTATTCGTTTTGCGATATTTTGCGATGGGCAATTTTAGATATTCCCCTCGGGATTGTTCTACCATTAACGTTTAATAAGGGAAGATTGAGTATTTTTATGAGTAACAATTTTTAACTGCATTTGAATTGATTGATTTTTAATTTCCATTCCATTCCATGAAAAGGGAATATATCCAATCTAATTCATCCCATCCAATCCATAAAAAGGGAACATATCGTCCTTGATTCTTTCAATCTCTTCGTAAATGTGGACTGCATTTAAGAAAAATGCTATCTAAGAAAAAAGCTATTTTTGTATGGGATAATCGCAGGAAATTCTTAATAAATATGGATAATAGTAGAGGATAAAGCGAAGTTCCCTGTGGCACTCCTGCAGACATTTTATTTAGTGAAGATCCCACGCTGTCGATCGATAGTGAAAAGATTCTTTACGATAAGAAATGTTTAATTAAGCTTCGTAGGTAATTCGATTTTCTTAGTTTCCTAAGTTAATTTTTAAATTACACCTGAATGCCATATGCAGTCAAAAAGTTAGTGGTACCCACAAATAAAGTAAACTACGAGATATCTTTGTTAGTTCTTATTCACGTAATTTAAAAAATGGTAAGTACCAATTCTTCCGTACACTTGTAAGATAATTTTCCATTCCAGCAGTATTTTGTAGTATCATTCGATTACTAAATTTAATAGCAATTTATAACTCGTATAAATCGTTATCAAGATTAAAATACTTCTGAGAGATCGTTTTACAAAAGTGATGGATGTCTGACTGAAACCCATTATCTTGAATTAAATGTGACAGAGAGAAGAGTGACTAGTCAAGTAATCTTTCTTGAAGCCATCGTCTTTACCAATTTTGCTTGCCAGTCACTTCTTTCTCGGAACTTCTTTGGATCCAATTTATTGCATGTAATTGTTATTCAACCATGTTGGTCAAATTGGTTTAATTCAAACTATTTTCTTCTCGACATATCGTTCTCATTTGTTTTCTTAAGGTTATACTGAGACTTCTATCCTCCACTTTTTAAAATTTCTTCTCATGAGAAGTATTTTGGATATGGCTTTCAAGCCATTTCTGTTTGATTTATAGTAATTCATAACATTTCAGTAGTTCCAAATTTGTTTTGTTACGTACAGGCAGAAAAATGCACATTAAATATCGTAGCGTTCCCTGCACCATATTTTAGATGTGAATAACACTATATATTTCAGAGCTCAAGCGTGAGAGTACTTTACGACCTCAAGGGGTAATAATTTTTTTAAATTGAATTCTATAATCGATTCCCCAATATGCTATAATACATCACACGAGACGATAGAGAATATGTAGATTGTGAGACAGAACAGAGAAGCAAATAAAGCTCTGCCAAAGAGAAAAGTTTTCATTAACGCTAGTGATGTCTGTTCTATTTTGCGCAAACATCAAAGGCGTTCAATAGCACCCCATGCACATGCGTCCTAGACACGTATACTAGCTGAAGTGGGTCAGGGCATCAACTGATATCACTGGAGTGTCTCTGACCGGGAGGTTTCAGGGTTCGAGTCTCGACAAACGAAGAATTTTCGGCACTGACTAGATTTGTAGGTCGAATTCTGCTGTTGCCTGTAGGAGAATACTTGCGGTCGGCTCTTGTAATCGATAGTTTTGTGTGGTTTCGCTGCTCAACATCAGGCTCGAGCAGTACCCTAACAAATGCACCAAGGACTGCGCGCAAGCTTTTCTTACATACACACACATACACACATTCCTTACACACACACACACTCCTTACACACACACACACTCCTTACACACACACACACACACATGTCTTGTCACATGGCACGTGTCACACATGTCACGTGACGTGTCTTGTCTTATCACATGTCACAAACTCCTACCATCACATATCGGGTGATCTGTCGGGAGCTTAGAGCTTCACCCGCTGGGAAGGGGTCTTTCTGATGCGAGATACCGGGATTGGGAAAACTCCGCAAGCCGACGTACAGGTCAGAGCCGGATTTCACCACCCACCAGGGGAAGCACACAGCTACCTTCCTAATCAAACATGCACTAAACTTATAGGACTAATGACCATAGCAGTTCACGCACCCGGCAACATGAAACAATCGACACGAATTCTCGCTTGAAAAGGTACGTGCAACTCATGCAGCGAAGAGGGAAATTGATTGATTGATTGATTGATTTTTTCGTGTTTCCGGGCGCGTCAACTGCTTTGATCATTAGTCCCGTTAGTGTAGTGCATGTTTTTCCCGCGGGAGTTGGCGGTGATCATCCCCCGCTGGATGGCGAGATCCGGCGCCGACCTACCGTCGGTTAGTGGGGTTTTCCCCTAACCAGGACTCTCTCACCAGCGGGGCACCGCCCCAGCCGGGACAAGCTCTAAGCTCCCGACCGGTCTCCCGGAATATGTGGTAGTGTAGTGCATGTTAGTGTAAGTGTGTGTGTAAGGGGAGAGGATAGGACAAGGAAGAGGAAGGACAGGTCGCGCGCGGTCCGTGACCCGTTTTGTAAGGTACTGCTCCGGCATTCGCCTGGTGTTGATCGGAGAAACCACGGAAAACTACCAATCAGAGCAGCCAGCCGCTAGAATTCTCCTCCAGACGGCGACTGAATTTGACCTAGCTGAAAAGCTAGTGTGGAAAATCCTGCCGCCGTGTAGAGTGGGAACCTAGGACCTCCCGGTCAGAAGCGCTGTAGTGACATCAGTTGATGCACTGAGCTACCGCTACCGGTGCGAAGAGGGAAAGATTCTTAGAAGAGAGATCGTCCGTCTTTAACCTAGCATTCTGATAAAACAATCAAATACCCATTGTACACTCATCGAAGCAAGTACAGTGCATTATTTTCCGCGTGTTTAGCGCTCGTGAGTCGAATCTTAAAGTTTTTACCGAATTGCATTGACATTTATGTTACTATGTTTCTGACAAAACTTCCATTTTTGTTGAGAGTGATGTATGTAATTCAAATAAAATGTGGTATTAAACCGACACGTTAGCGGTCGCGTGGTATATCTCCATAGCCCACTTTCTCTTCTTACTCTCTCTTACTTCTCACTTTGTCACTTATGTTTCCAGAGGAGTCACTTATTTTTCCACTTATGTTTCAAGAATATCTGGAATAAAGGCAGTAAAACCATATCTCTCTGTACCAGTTGCTTAATACGCGCTAGTTATTATTAATATTTATTTCACAGGCAGTTAAATTCTTTACGCAAAACTGTTAGTTAAACTTCATTCCAAAATGATTGTTTTTCTTACACATACTTGTTTTTAAAATAATTATTTTATATTTGCAAAAAATTTGCCTTGACATTTTTGAAATGCCGACAACGTATTTATTTGTGAATAATTAAAAACTTATGGGGCAGGGGGGAGTAAAACCCAATCATTCAAAGCAAAGAATGTGTGAAGCACAGAAGGGCAAAAACAAATGAATGAAGCAGAAAGGTGACGTAAGAAGGGGGTTTAGGAAACGAGGCTGTGAACATGTAGGAGTGGTGATGGACGTACTGGAGGCAGCAAAACCAAGCTTCGCAAATGCCCTCCTACACGGCACCTCTGGACTGGGCGAGACTCACGCACAAGAGAAACGACTGCTGCCGCGCGCATTCAAACATATTTTACTCTGGCGACCTTTTCTTTTCAGCTTCCAGATTTTTCTGGAGGGGAATCTTCTGTTGCGGGTGCAGCTGTCTTCCTTTTCTTGAAATGAATCGACTTCATGTAAGAAGATATGCTTTGAGAGGGTGTCGGTTTGAGAACTTTTTAGCAATTTGTGCAGTCGTATACACTGCCTTTCAAATCACATTTCTGAAAAATTTATTATTCGAATTTGTAGAATGTTGTGAAATAATTGTAGGAATAATTCTATTTTTGAACTTATTTATGGTTGTTATAATTGCAGTGCAATTGAAATGTAAAAACAACATTATTATTTGTTTTAAATTTATTTTAAGTCGCATCAACTGGTAGGTCATTAGGGACTAAATAAATACATTGTTTTACATTTTACATTAACAATATTAACTTTTTACAATATAGAGGTTAAATTACAATGATGATTGTGAATAAAAAACTTAAAACCAAACATTAAAATTACATCAAAGATAATTATAACATGAAAAGGCAATTGCAGGTGGGACATACTGGGTTTGTTTTTTTCTGCAGAAGATGGCTATTGAAAAATTTGTTATGGCCTGATCAAATAAGTGAAATGGCTAATTGTTTACGACGCGAGAGTTTGAGATTATTATTGAACTTCAATATTGTGTATTATTAATAATTATAACGTCAGGCAGGTGGATCTTGCCAGTTCCGATTCCGATTTTTAAAAGTTTTTGTTTGTGAAAAGTAAAAGTTTTTGAAACTACTTAGGGAAACGTAGTGCAATCCACGAAGATCTGAGACGTAAAGCGAAGAGGATGTACAAAGGCTTTGAAAAATACCCTTAACTACTCATAACTTAAAGATACAAACCGTTATAAACTTCGAGAATAATGTGGGATGTGTAAAATATACGTTTGTTTGCACAAAAAGCAAGTAATCGACCGTTCGACCTGTCGAAACTTTATTTATCTCAAAAGTTTTTTATTGTAAAAGCATAATATAGTACAATTCTTAAATGGCACTTACTTATAGTAATATAATATGAATTTGGGAGTGAAAAAATAAAGTATCATTCGATTTCCAGTGACGGTCGATCGAGTTTGACTATTGTGTACGAGTTGTTCCATAAACTGGATATTTGTCAAGAGATGATGAGGTAGTTTTTCGTGATTCCTGTTGTACATAAAAGTGAATTATTATATTCAATATATTTTAATGCATTTCTCAACTTGACAGTATTTTCGGAATAATATATCTGTTAGCACATCGGCGGCCAAAATTGATTCAAATTTGGCGCCGTACTTTGAAACCTATCAATATAACAATTCCTTGCCGATATTTAACAGCAAAGAGCATACTTTTTTATACGTCGCGAGTCGGTCTTCTCCAAAAACGGCGCGTTTGCTTCCACAGGGAAAGACAAAAACATCTTTTGCGGGAAACTCTTTGGAAGGACAAAAACAGTTGAAGAGTTGAATTGTTTTCGCAGAAGCACTGTAGATCGCGCCAGGTACCAAAGACACTGTGAAGTACAATATTTCAAAGTTAAAAGTCCTCCAAATGAAGGCGCGATAGAATAGAGTTTTTTAAAAGGGTAGTGGCCGAATACAGTTTCGCGGTTACTCAACTCGCCTCGCGCAAGTAAAACACCGTTAAGATGCACGTATATATACTACCGACTATTAATTTAATTATGTAGGGTTGGTATTGCGACCTTAGCTAAGATGTTTTAGCGCGCAAAAGCATTCTCAATGTCGAGATTTCGAAGAAATATAACGACTTTATGATTGTATTGTTGGGGTTATTGTTGAAGAATATTGCAGCCGTGTGTATACATAAAAGATCGCCTCGTCAGTAAAAAGGCGTGGTAATTCACATCCGGGCGGCATGGAAGAAATTATATATTTGACTAGTAGTAGCATTGGGTGTTTTGAGTGCGTAAGAGGCGATACCAAGCTGAAATGGTATGTTGCATGAATTATAACAGAAAAATATCTTCGGTTCGTCTAAGGAAACATTGACAACAAGGTAAAATTGACAAGTTTTTTCCATCATCAATATTTATCAAGCTAAGATAAACTAATAGTTCTCGAATAATTGTTTTTCAGCATTTTCCCGAGTGGCAGGCTAGGAAGTGGGTAGCCACACTTTGCGAGCAACCCATCCATCATTCTATTGCTCTCCCAGTTTTACTTAGCTATCTTGCAGCTTTAACTCTATCCAAGAAATGATATTTGGACTTAATATTACCATTTTACAAGAATAGTCTTTGAAAGGTATATTATTATATATAATGTATTATATATTATACATAATGTATTATATATTATATTATTTGAAGGGATTCCTGTAAAAATTATTGTGTTCTTGAATCAATAACTAAAGAAACAACAATGGTGCTAAAAGATGACACAGACTTTCCCCTACTAGTTTCCTATTTTCGTGGGTCTCGGCTGTATTGTCGGTTTTGCCCTACTCTTTTCCCAGCTACAATCGTATCGAGTGTAAAAGTCTACCTACCACTGCACTACCTACCACCACTCCCCAATGAAGAGCCCCTTAGCGTTCCACCAACATCGCAGCGATCTATCTCGATCGTTACCTATGGTATGTCTTGGTCTCATCTCGGGGCCTGTACCATTGTTCCGGGTTCAGAGATCCAGCACCTCGATTACACAGATTAGGCCTGTCAGGTCAGGAGATTATGGGATGCAGATGTAATACAGTCCGGACTCGGAATGCTCCGCCCACACAACCTAAAACATTCATGCGTACAGCCATGTATTTCACTCTCCTGCCCGCAAGCCCCTGTCTCTCAATGGCAAATAACGACCTCCTATTCGGTAAACATGTCACGTTTATATAATGTAATAATTAAAAAAACTAATATTATAAATAAAACTTACTTGTTAATGCTTACGTAACCTCTTATGCAGCTCTGACTATGTGTTTCAATGTGCGTTACACCACTCGTTTCCGTACCAACAATACAAACAATGTTACTGTTACATGAAAATATATCAACATTGCATTCGGTAATGAACATTTTTTCAACATTAACTAACTCTACAATCTTGTAGAGAATAATATTTATTTACAGTACGTATCAGTTAAGATAAGGCTTTGATTTACTTTTATCCTATATATTTAAAATGAGACTGTTTTATCAAAAACTACGTTCATTTTTTTCCACTTTTTTAATTAAAAAATTTAAAAAATATTGGATTGTATTGGGGCACATTTCTGCTGCAACATTTCTATTCGCTTTTATCAAGAATAGGCCATGCGTATTTATTCGGAATAGTGTGTTATGCTAAGAAATCATGTTTTTTAGATGAATCTTGCTATTAATAGGAGAACATAGTGTTTTGATACGTTTGAATAATAAGGTAGACTAAGTCGCGAAAAACAAAAATGTTAACAAAAGGTTTGAGTTAGGAAATCTAAACTCAGTTTTAATCACATTAACGAATAATAATGTCCCATTCTCATCTGTTTAATGTTTAATATTATAATTTTTACGTATATCAAATTCATTTCAAATCATATTACGTCATTGTTATAATACAGAGAGTCCCACTAACTATGGCTATAACATCTAAAGGGTACAGGATATTGTAGTGCAGTTTTCGCTCAACAATGCTTAATCATGGGGCAAGTAATATGCTGTAGAGATATTGTTTGAAATAGTTTTAGTTTCTGACAAATTTAATCATCTTTACTTTCTTAATTGGAACCGTTTATTTTCCTCACTTGCAATAAAGAGATAATAAAAAGATGAAAGCAATGGTGTATGTTCATGTTTTGATAATACTTTGAGTATAAAATTATACTTTCTAATATGTGATTTAAAATTAAACGTGCAATATTTCCTGCAGCAGGACTGGGAGCGGTAGCTCAGTGTATCAACTGATGTCACTGCAGCGCCTCTGAACGGGAGGTCCTACGTTCGATTCCTGACGGCGGCAGGATTTTCGACACTAGCTTTCCAGCTAGGTCGGATTCAGTCGCTGTTTGGAGGAGAATTCTAGCGGCCGGCTGCTCTGATCGATAGTTTTCCGTGTTTTTTTCGATCAACACCAGGCGAATGCCGGAGCAGTACCCTACCAAACGGGCCACGGACCGTGCGCGATCTGTCCTTCCTCTTCCTTGCCCTATCCTCTCCCCTTACACACACACTTACACTAACATGCACTACACTACCACATATTCCGGGAGACCGGTCGGGAGCTTAGAGCTTATCCCGGCTGGGGCGGTGCCCCGCTGGTGAGAGTGTCCTGGTTAGGGGGAAACCCCACTAGCCGACGGTAGGTCGGCGCCAGATCTCGCCATCCAGCGGGGGAAGATCACCGGGATCTCCCGAGAAAAACATGCACTATACTAACGGGACTAATGACCAAAGCAGTTGACGCACCCGGAAACACGAAAAATCAATCAATCAATCAATCCTGTAGCAGGCCTGGCTACTGTCGCCTTTGGGGAAGACGGCCTTCGTTTCGCGGTGCCGCCGTCCATAGCACCATGAGCCCCGCGATGGCTATCTTCCCCAAAGACGACAATTGCAAGGGCTACTACAAGAAATATTGCCCATTTAATTTAAAATCACAAGTCAGAAAGTCTAATTTTACACTCAAGTTACAGTCAAAACATAAAGTGCATCAATGTTTTCCTCCCTTTATGATCTATCAATTTGTGTCAATAAAAAAGTATATAATTCCATTTACAAAATCAAAGATGGTTAAATTTCTCGAAAACTAAAAATATTACATACAATATCTCTGTAGCATATTACTTGCTCCATAATTCCGCATTGTTGAGCAAAAACTGCATTGTAATATCATGAACCGTTTAGAAGTTATGGTAGTTGTTGGGACACATGGAAATGTTCAATGGAAGCCTGTAAAGAAGTATCAGATTGGGTATGATATAGCCTCTTAAAGAGACAGTAAAATGATTTCGTGTTTTTCTTGATATTTGTTTTTATAATTCGGTGGTTGTAGATAACATGTCATTTTTAGAAATCCCAACAACGCCTGAGGCAGTGCATGACCCGTGAAAGATGAAATTGAACAAAAAAAGAAATGAATTATTCTATAACTCTTATGCGTTTTTTTTTGGAATTGGTCCTCAAGGTTAATAAAGTACGTCTTCCAATTTTTAGAAACCTCCGCGAACATTGCCGGAACAAACAATCAAGAAACTTATTGAACTTTGTCGCTTTCCCTCTGGGTCATGCCATATAATCAGAGGGCAATTTATCTCCTGTATTTGAGAGTGATAAATCTGAGACAATTGAAAGGTTCCTCGTCCTATTTGTCCTACCCTAGTGATTACGTACTATTACCTTCAACTCTCTGTAATGCATATTTTGGAACTCTCATTACACCCAAAATAACTGTTACATAAAACGGTTGTAAAACGGGTAACTCTGATTTTTGTGTACCACGAAATATCGAGTGTACTGCGTGAATTCTTAGAAAGTGAAATTATATCAGTTGTTTGAAAAACTATTTTTAATATTCAGTCCAGGAGTCTGTTTCCCAGAATAGTAACATTCTTATTGAGAGTTCAGAACATATTTTATTTTTATTAATAACTTAAAGTAATGAATGGGAAGTAAAAGCCAAAATTGGCTAGTTTTTTTCTAGAAAAGCAATGCGAGAAAATTTTATTTAATGTAATGTATGGATCAGGTTAGTAACTGAACCGGTTGACGCATTTTGTTCAAATATTATTCCTATGTGTGAACTTTTGCGTTCTAGTTACATTAACATTTTTTTAGTACTTTGAGTGCAAGATTGCTCGGATCTGAGAAACAGCATATTTAATACTTGCTTCTACTGCACATCGTAGTCTAAATTCGCTCGCAAATACATATCAAAGAACGCTTGCCTCCATACCAAATGATCTCACGAGGGCTCTGAATATTACATCGTTCAACGTGACGTCAATGTTTTTCCAATAACCCATAACTTTGAACATTTTCTACAATTTCAAACGCTTCTTTCCGATATTCAAAACGCGGGAAAAAATCTGCATTCACAAGGCAGCAAAATCCAACGGAATCTCCAAAAAATGTTCCATCAAACTCGGCTGTATCGAGTTCTACTTTCCATGCCACACCCTCGCATAGGAAGGCTCCGGCTTCTCCATCGGAAGGCAGTTTGCGTCGCGTCGGATCTGTGATTCATCGCCCGTGCGCGCGACCGATCGCCCACTTCTTGTGTGCGGCGCTGATCGGCCACCATGTTCGGCCACGCCCCTTTTGCCTTCCGCTCCACCTCGCGTAAATCCGCCTCTGTCTTTCCCGCTGCTCACACTTCCCATTCACCTCACGCCTTGCCCGTCTCTCCCCATAGTTTCTCCCTCACTATCAGCCCCCACCATTACGCTTCTAGGCCCCATCATTGTCACCCTCCCTTTTTTATCACTTCTTGTCCATTTCACCCTTTGTATTAATCACTCTCCCAGTCCGCTCACATTCCTTGTCACTTTTCTTCACTCCCTTTGTCTATCTCTCCCCGCCGCTATCACTCCCCGCCGCCATCACTTCCCGCTGCTATCACTTCTCGCCGCTATCTCTTCTCGCCGCCTCGCTCCCCGCCGCTAACTCTCCCCACCGCTATCACTCCTCGCCGCTATCACTCCCCATAGCTATTTCTTCCCGTCGCTACAACTATCATCCGTCGTCGTTATCACTACTCGCCGCTATCACCCCTCGTCATTATCACTTCTCGCCGCTGTCACTACCCGCCGCTATCACTCCCCGTCGTTACAACTCTTCACCACTATCATCCCTCGTCGTTATCACTACTCGCCTCTATCGCTCCCCGCCACTATCTCTCCCCGCCACTATCACACCCACCACTATCGCAGCTCAGTAATTTTATTTTTATATTATCACTCAATATCGCGAACATTTCTTTCCATTATTGATACCATCTACTATTACTCCTCAACACTACTGCTTCCAATCCTTTTGACTATTCACCACAACTGCTCGCCGCCTGTATCCTACCTGCCCCTACCCTATCACTTCCCGTCTCCACGATGTCCTCTCTTCACCGTCTCATCCCCAACGCTGCGCTTCTCTTTCCGCCTCGGCCGCCTCGCCTGCTTGGCCTCCCCCTGCAGTCAGCTCCTACCCACCCACGCGCTCGCGCGCGCGCCAACTTGGAGCGGCCACAATGAATAATTCAGGGGGCGCAGGGGGAAAGAGAGACAGGGAGGGAAGGAGGGGGCGTGGCGGGCGAGGAGAGGCAGCGGGGGCGTCGAGCGCTTGCGGCGGCGGTGAATTTAATAAAGCGGTTTCGGCGATTTGTTTCGGTGGGCGGCAGGATTGGCCGGCGCGGGGAACATGGTTTGGGAGGTCGGCTGGAATCACCAACCAGAGAAAAGGTAGCACGAACGAATAATAATAATAATAATAATAATAATAATAATAATAATAATAATAATAAAAATAATAACTCATTTGAAATCGAAGAACATTTGGTGTGAAAATTAAATAGTGGCAAGCAATAGAATTTTTATTCAAAACTTTAAATGAAAATATATTCCTGGCATTGAATTTATTGTGTAAGGTATACAATGTATTCACGATCATACCTGATGAGTTTTTACCCTGACTATATTATGCGTAAGCAGTATGCGAGAAAGAAAATAATAATTAAAATTTAATAAATAATACGATTCACCAGCGATGAAGTTGGCAGCAGTGGCGGCGGTAGTGGCAGCGATTTGCGCTCCAGCGCATAGTTGCCAACTGGAGGACGGTTGGCATGTAGATTTTACAACGTAGTAACACTGATAACGTTAGCAAACAAATGCAAAGAGATCTAAAAATATATAATAGTAATTATTAAACACTATTATATTGTAATATTCTCCAATTATGCTCGTTTTAACACGAATTATACGTTACGCCTTGTCTGGATATGTAATGCTAAATGGTCTATACGTTTTCACACCTACGAAAATTTCCCCATTTTCAAAGAACAAACGTTTCGTCTCTATCTGCATTCTGAATTCAACATGTAAATGGGTTAGGGTAGGGATACGATACTTTATGGAAACGTTCACAGAATACATTTCTCTCCACAGTTCGTCAAACTCAGTTTTTTTTCTGTTTTTGACGTTAAATGAAAAATATAAATAAATAAAACCGATAATCATAATGATTGCATGTCATTTTTTAACAAAGACGAATTCAAAAGAATTTTAAATTTCATTATCTTATTTTGTTGAACATTGTGTTCAACAATAAACTTCTCAAATACCTTTGCATTGTTTCGAAAGGCAGAAAAGGTAGTAATATAAAATTAAAATGTTCGTAAAAATTAATGGAGCTCTATTTTTTTCAATATTTCTTTCATTTATAATATTAAAAATAATGCTAATATAGTCAAGACCCTACCCATTCAAAGGAAACATCTATGGTGGTGTTGGCACATAGGCGGCCAAATTAATTCAAATTTGGCGCCATACTGTAAATTCAGTCTTTTATAGTAATTCATTGGCGCTAATTAACAGCTAAGGGTATACATTTAAAACATCCTTACTTCAACTTGGTCAATTTTTTTTTCTAAAATCCGCGGGCTGACTTCTATAGTGAAAGGGAATTCATCATTCGTATGGAACTTATTCGAAGGACTGAACTGCTTTGAAATTTTGAACTGCTTTCCAAGAAGACTGAGAGAGTGCACCACAGACCAGACATCAAGAACGACCAGAATAGTCAACATTGCGCATTGTCATAATTTCGCTGAATCCTGCCTCTTCAAACATAAGACGCGTTGGGATCGCATTGTTTAAAGATCCAGAAGTCGAACAGTTTTGTGGCGATTCGCGTCGCTCGTGTAAAAAGCTGAGCAATACGCATCGCGACAACATTGAAAGTTAGATTTTTACGTTGGTATATAGCTTACTGTATGCAGACTCCGTGAAACAGCGTGTGGCGTGCAATCTCTGCGTATTAACATTTAACACGCACGAATTACGAAAAATAGGAGCAAGCGATTGACTTTTCGATTAGACTGGTAACAACGACAACTTCTTAAATATTCAATAATTCTTACACTGAAGTTAACTAATAGTTCTTAAATGTTTGGTTTTCAGAACTTTCCCTTGTGTCAAAGGATTATAAGACGATAGGAGTCTTGTTTTCAACACGAAACATCTGCACAATCCCTCCTAAAAAACTCAAACTATATTCGCAGCCTCAACAGCTAGATACCTGCGTTACTTTCGATAGCCAGAAACAGTAGTGACTTCAAACTTTGAAGTAAAGAAGTTATTTGTTACTTCAAAGTTGAATTTATTACCTTTCATCCATCTACTTTCTTTTATAAGAATACCAAGAGCTTCCAAACACCTCTCAGCTTAAATTCACGAAGCGCAGTAAATTCCGAGCGTGTGATATTACAGCCAAATTAAACAGAAAATACTTATATTTTCAAAAAATCCAACATGACATTATTTGAAGATCTGTTTTTATGAACACATTTTATAAAGAGAAAATTTTTCTTTACAATTGTAGTTGTAGGAAGACGCCGAATTTTTTTTTGAAAAATGAGGCATTTTAACGAACATGAGACCTGCATCATTCTCTTAAGCGCCCTTTACGTTGTATAAGATCTAAATTTAATTTTAAAAAATGTGTCGTTTTTAAGGAAAAATGGTTAACAGAAAATAAAAATTGCATGGTTTGACACAAAATTTTGCAAAAATTACTCATATTTTTGAAAAATTCGGGTTTTCAATGAATGTGAGATCTGCGCCATTGTCTTTAAACATTCTTCATACTATACAATAACAAAGTTGAATCAAAAACGGAGCTACTTTTTTGAAAATTTTGAAAATGTTCCAGAAGCTTCATGTAAAGTACTCTCAAAAATGAAAATATCGGTTTCAAGTTCAATGGGCCGTGTCATCAGTCAAATCGTTTGGGGTACATCAGTTTTAGAGAAAATCGGCTGAACGGTTTAACCGCTAGCATTGTTCATCTACAGACGGACAGACAGCCAGGCGGACAGAGGGACAAACGTTTTGCCGCCAATCGATTTTTCGGTATCACACAAAACATGAATTCTGGCTAGATCATGTGTTAGAGGATTTTTTTTCTAAATTTAGCATCTGGATTAATCCACTCTTTCATTGCCGGGGCCCTGTAAAAAGAGTTTTTCTGCCGAAAATTCGCCATTTTTTTCGCACAGCATTAGATAACTCACTGTATCGCGGTAGCAAGAACGTAGAATGAATGACACATTATATGACACTGTCTAGGTCCAAGATTGCTAAGTCATTACAAAGTCTAAGCTATTCTGAAAGTCACCTCTAGAGAGAGAAGCCTGGCATCAGAAAATGAATGCCCTCTAATCTACTCTTTCGAACTAATTAAAAGTCAGGAATTTGCGGCACCTCTTCTAGGCTTCCAGAGTTCAAACAACCGATTATCATTTCAAAAGAGACAGCGCCAATGGAAAGTGTCCCCAACCCAGCACCTACACTTAATTTAACTTACACATCCAAATTACACCCACGCTGTAATTATTTAGTTTTCTATCCAGTCTTGGATCCGATGGGTCAGTGTTATTTCCCCAGCAATTTGGCAATGAAGATTATCTGGATCCAATATTCGTCATCGCCAGATACCATTGCCGTATGAATATTTCAATTTAGGTTGCGTCAATCCCCAAACTTTCAAATGCCGCCGCTGCCACTGTTCATTCACTCCTTGCTTTCGTGGTAGAGGAATATGGAAGCAAGAGAAGGCGCAAAATGGCGCTCGGTTTGTCGAGTTATGAGATGCGTCTCCGTCTCTACTTTTGCCTGTCAATTCAGATAATATGACTTGTAATACGATTGTCTTATAAACACAAAACATACTTTTACTTTCTCGTATACATACGTATATACGGAGTAATGTAGTACGTTAGTAGAGAGAAAATTATGTAATGCAGCGGAAAATCGATTTCGAGATTTCAACGATAATACACGTTTTGGGGTCCCCTAATACCAAAAAAGTGTTGTTTTTTTTTAAAACGTCCATCTATTTGTCTATCTGTTTGTACGTCTGTCCGTTCATCTGTGAACACTACTAGCGCCTAAAGCACACGTAAGATCTTATTCAAATTGAGGAAACCCCTATCCATATGGCACTAGTTTAATATCTAAACCACGTTCTGGATAATTGAGTTATTTACGTCACCTCCAAATGGTAAGTAGCTTATTCGATTGATCTTGACAAGACAAATCGATTAGTAGAATTCTCAGCCGATTCCCTGTAAGATATTTGGAATGAATTATAGAAAAACACGTTTTTTTAAGGTTTCAACGTAGTATATATGAGTTCATTGTTGAAATGCTCACTTATATTGTTACGACTTGATGTATCACACTGACGATAATTAAACGTAATTTTCCTATGAAACAATAATTTAAACCCAGTCTTTTAATCAATACTTTTTTATATACATTTCTATGCTGAAAAATAGTAGAGACTGTAATATGTTAAAAATTTATTTTTATAATTAATTTTCCAATCACAAATACACTTTTTAACACAAAATCCCTTCAGAGAGATGACATTATGCTAGTAATTCCTATTTCTGGACTTTCCTAATCTTTGGCAATATATTGTGCGAAGTATTGATAAACTCAGACAACTTTCTCAAACTCTGCCGTAATGAAATAAATGGGAGCATTTCATTTCACTTTATGCAATCTAGTTAAAGAGAAAATGAAGTAATTTCAGCACATTGTGATGTGTGCGGATCTCTGCAATTGAATTATAAGATTTATGTTCTAGGCGGTTCGCGTAACGTTGTGTAACTCAATTGAACGTAGCACAAATGAACGTGCACGTAACATTGAACAAATAAACTGTAACTTTTGTTTTAACTGTAATTTTGAATGAGATAACGGAGCACAAATGGTTGATATTGTGTTGCGGACACAATGAAAACCTCTTGTGAATTCATGTGGGAGATTTCGTTTGTAAGTTGCATACAGAATGCTCCGTCTATGGTGCATTACACTGTATAAATGCAGCACACAATTTACTTTGACTGTTAAAATTTCAAACCACTCAATACATCTTGTAAATGCCGTATCTTTACTTTCCGCTCAGTTTTGTGAGTTAGTGTATTTGTAATGGTAGGGCTGAAAGTCATACAATGAGATTTTCAAATTTTATGTGCCTTGAAGATCTATAAGGTTCGCGTGGTGTACTTCTTGCTTTTTATCGACAGGTGTCCACAGATGGTGCTGTTACTAAGCTCTTTTTTTAATTTGTTTATATAAGGTCGTTTTTTAACATCAAAGGTCATCAACGACCACAATTAAGTATACATCAATGCATTAAGTATCACAATTTAGTATTCATACATTAAGTGTCCACAGTTCATTAAGTATACACAATCAATGTCAATCAAATTAAGTATACATCACATTATAGTTTAAATTACATAACACTTTACAACATTACTAAGCTCTTTATTGTATTGCGAAATTATTTTTTTCTCATTTGTTGTAGTACTAAAATATTGGCCACTTAGATTGCTTAGCTCAACATCCAGCGTTTCTGAAAAGAAATTGCTAAACATTTAGAATGTATAATTAATTAGGTATTAAAATAAATTGTCCTAGGGGTACAGCTTAACCCTTTCGTAGGGGCCCACGCAATATTAGCCAAGTTTTTATCCATTCGGACAAAGACGAGGGTCTGTGCGACAAACCGGTGGGTATCACTAACGACAGCCATTCTATCGTGCTTTTATTTGTGACAAACTCATTTGGCCTTATCACGGAGGTTTGGCGCGTAATACATATCGAATATTATATCGTATCATATATCGGATACTTTCTTCTTCAGACCAGGGAGCCATATATTCTCGCTCAGTCCCGGGAACCTCTCACATTCACAAAAGCGCACAACAGATAGTCGGAGGAGGAAATTCTCAGTCTGACGGCCACTCCGAGCAGAGCGCTAACCTCGGAGCACGCAAGCACTATTCCATTTACTTTCCCGCCCTCACAAATGTACTTTGTAAGACGAGAAAATTATGTAATCGCGCACCGGAAAACGGCAAATTTTAAGCAGAAAAACTCTTATTGCCGGTCCCCAATAACGAAAAGATGTAGTAATGCAGTTGCAGAAAAAATTCCTCTAACATTCCATAATTAGCCAGAATCCATATTTTGGAGGTCATTGATTTCGAAAAATCGATTAACGGCAGAACGTCCGTCGTTCTGTCTGTGGTCAACACTTGCGCCTCAACAGTTCAGCCTGTTTTCAACAAAATTGATTTTTTTATTCATTTTATTGATTTTGTTGATTGTACATATGTCACTTTTAGTCTAAACGTTACACATGTTTGATAGGCTTACATACTAACTTATATTTAAAACTTATTTCTAAGACTTAAATGTAACATAAGGTTGAGGATGCCCTATTGGGTCCTCTATTCTGGTTCAAATTCGGAGAAGGTTTTAAGGAATATATTGTAGGGGTATCTGTTTTAACAAAATTGATTTTGATATACTGATCTGAACTTTGGGAGTTCGAAACGGATATTTTGATTTTTGAGGGCTCCTTCTATGAAGCGAGAATTTGCGCTTTTAATCGTCTGCCCTTCTGTGTCGTAGTGGTATGAGCGACGACGGGAATCTGAGTTTGGGTCTCGGACCGGAAAAAAATGATCTGAAAACACTTTTGCAAGTTTAAGGAGTATTATAGCGAAGCTGTTAGAAATAATGAGAGAAAGTACGTGCTCATGTAGCACTAGTTTCAAAGCATTGCGGCTTCCACTTATATTGTAGGCAAAGGCCAATTGGGAGCGACGCGTGGTGTAATAAGGTGGTAACTGAAGAGACAAGTTAATTCATAGTTGTAGAAGTACACTCCGTTCTTCAGATACTTATTTACCACAATTCTCTATTAGAAAGGAAATAATTATTAGCAGTGCTTGCTTTATAAATTTGAAGGACCTGGAACGCGTTCCAAATTAATATTTAATTTAAAAAAAAGTATATTTTAATGTAATTTAATAATTATAAATTACACTTAATAATAGTTACAATAATAATAATAATAATAATAATAATAATAATAGTGGTAGTCTGGGTCTATGATATTTTATTGTTTTTATTAATAATTTTGTTTTATTCGTGGAAATGATACATTTAAATAAAAAATTATAGCAATTTAAGTGTACGAAAGTTGGTCAAACAAAATATTAAAGTTGCCAAGCATTTGTATTCCGTTTTTTTCTTTCTTATTTTTGTTACCGGAAAGCCTTTCAGTCGCATTTCGCCAGAAACCAAGCTCTGGTAATTAGCATCAGTGAGCAGAAAGCAGGAAATAAGCGACGCAGGTGAAGCAAAACGAAGCGAGAGCTGAGTTTTAAAACCAAAAAACAAACTTCTTGTGTTACTGACCATATGTGGTTCAATACTTTTCATATTACCATCTTCTTAGGAGAAAAAAGGAAAACTAGGAATACCATTTTTCATTAGTGTACTCATCTGACTTCTTTAGCTACGACTGGGGCTACACCGGCGAGTACAGGCCGAAATGGCAAATAGGACTATGGCACCGTCCAAAAACAAGCCAACCGCCACTGTCGGCGTTCCAAGTAGTATCGTCGTACCATGTCGTTGCGGTGCCTCATCGACCTGCAGAGTGGAATCTTAATTAGAAGCGGATCGTTCCGGCGGGCGTTTCGCAGGGTTTCGTCCTGGGCGCTGGCTCCGGGCAGGACCAGCCGCTGAGCCTAATCTCTTTACTGCAGAGGCGGTTCCAAAGGGGGCCATCTTGCTTGAACCCTCTTGCGGGTTCACCCCGATCCCTGAGCCCTTTCGTTCTCATTTACTTACGCCGATACTAAACTTCAGTGCTCGTGCTCTGGAATATCCTGCATATAAGGTGTCGTCAGTACTAAGCTGATTATTGTTTTAAGTTAGCAGTTTTTTCAACCTCCTCCTTTATCCATTTTTGAACTGTACAAGAGTGATTTTTAAAATGTAAATATTTTGAGAGAGATTTAACAATTTCCGTTCGTACCATCAATCGCTTCATAATTTTTAAAACCGTTTTTACTTTTTCTTTACCAATTAGTTATGTAGAAAAGAAAAAGTATTTTAAAACTGCGACAAAAATCAGCAATTTTTCGTCATAAAATCTCGTGTGGGGGACCTAGTTACGAAACATTGAATAAAAATTATTCCTATATATGATAATCCATATATTCTGGGCCCTTAATACTCCAAAAATGATTGCTTCAAAAAGTCCGTGGTTGACGCTAAACTAGCGCTTGAACCCTTGTGACGCTTTTCCCCCAAATTGATATTGCCCCGTCGCCCTCGACGAACTGAAGGCTCTGAGAGTTTGAAACTCGTGTATTTATTTTTAGGCTACTTTAGCCGAATTTTTAACATTTTCAAAGTCTTCTAAAAATGGTACGAAATTTTTTATGGTCTTTTTGAAAAAAAGAGTAGTTTTTGCGCAATTTTTGCCTGAAGTAAAGGCAATTTACATTTTTTGTGTAAAAAAATCTTGACTCCCTCTGGGCCCAAACTTCGAATCTACGAAGGATCTTCGAATTCGAAGGATCTTCGAATCTACGAAGATTCTTAATACTTGGCTCTTCCTTAATTGCTATAATTTTTTAATTCGTGTAAAGATGTAACCCTTACATCATTGACGCTTGTCTCGATTAGAATGTTTTTGTTCAGTTTCCCTAATTCTTTAAGCAAATGCGCCTCCCTTATTTTCCTTCTGGATAATAATTATGTATGTTCAATTTATATGAAAAGATAACTTTTGTGAAACTAAATGTAATGATATTTCGTGTTGTGAACGTTTAAGGTGATTTAAGGTCTTGGAATATTAGTTTCTTATTTTGTTCCAATACGGCGGACGTATTATAATATAATAGTAATGAGAATATTTGTTTTCAGTCTTCTATTTTTAATTTAAAAACTCGATTTTCTGTACTAGACGAGATCATGAACTCACTTGATTATAAATTTCTACGATCCGCATAAAAGAAAAATTCGTATTTATAATTATTTAATTTGAGAGAGAAAAAATATTTAGCTGGATATAAAAGAAAGTAGGAAAAAGATGAGCGGATAAAACTATTTCCTTACAGAAAATGATGTGATGGTGCAAAATAGACAACATTTAATTCTCAGAAAGCGAACTCATATTTCCAGCTAACAGAGGTTGCCCCTAAATTGATTGCTCTGTGTTCGTTGGCCTATCTTATTTAACTTAAATTTCATAGCTTGAAGTACGCAATCTGAACCCTCAAGAAAGAACTGTAATTATTCCAGGAAGAATTTTACCCTGGAGAGGGGATTTTTTATCTTCCACTCGTTTTTCTCAAAAGATAGCTTTAATCAGAGTCTAGCTCTTGGATCATACTTCAGCCAACCTCAGGTTTAATGTAAGAAATGGTTGGGGAACCTCATTAAAGACGTTCTCTTTCGCTTTTCTCTTTTCTGCTACTGCGGAAAGCTCTTGATTTCTCTGCCATAACCAAAGAGCATTTTCTATACCGTGAGTTGCCGCTCCAGATTCGCAAATATGTCGACTTAAAAGTATGTTGTGCGGGAATAACCTAGTTATGAATGATTTTGATCACCTCTTTCGCGGTTTCGTTTGGGCCAAACTTTTGATATCACCCGCTTGTGAATTGAGAGACTGGTCATAACAAAATATGCCTCTTGTTTTTCGCGAGAGTTTATCAAATTTTCTTCCGTTAACTAATATTTTCCTGGTGAACCAATACGCTAAATAAGGTATGTTACAGTGTGTCAGTGAGATATGCTGACGAGTGTTAAGTGCAAATGAAAAATATAACCTTCAAAATTATCAGTGGTCAGACATCATTTTTTTGCGGGTCTTTCTAGGAAATGTCAGAGCTTCTTGTTTATTGTGTTAATAATTTTTCGTGAGATTTCATCCTCACATGCAATGTTACATTATCTCATGATTAATGGTAATTAATTGTTAATAATCATAAACAGCAATATCAAAGATAAATTTTAGCCATCTTAATGTAACTAATAGAAAAATACTTTTCATAAACTATTGAACAAAACCACTGAATTAAAACTTTCTTTAAAAAATTAGCGCATCATCTGGGGCAAACTGTTCCAACTCGGCCTCTCGCGGGCACGGCCGGCCGCAGGCGCGCCCGTGTGCCCTCGTGACCAGCCGAGGAGGTTGTGGAGAGGAAAGCGCTCTTATCCCTGTGGCTTTTTTCCCCCCTAGGGCTTGTATCCAGCCGACAGCCGGTTGCCCTTTACGTCCCGAAGGGACCCATATTCGACCATACACTAGACAAACACTCTTGCGGACTCCTCTGATCTGGGGTCAGCAGAACGCGAGGCCCTCCGCGACAACACACACACAAAGCCAAGGGACAAGCAGCCATGCCCAAGGCGGGACTCGAACCCGCGACCCTTCGGACCGAAGCGCTGAGTCGGTACTCGCTCTTAGCCACCTCGGCCATCCAGGTCGGCATCCCTGTCGCTTTGCTTTTTTTAAATTAATTTTTTTACAGAGCATACATAGTTCAGCTCATAAAACACTTTGCATATGTATTGAATGGATTACATTCTAATTTACCTAAAATTAAACTACAAACTAATTTGGGTGAGAAAATCTTCTCCAGACCTCTAAAAACATTCTATTTTGGAACATTTGACTAGGAATGACTGGTATGGATATCTATTTTTTATTCTGATTCTATGAGGAGTTTTCTGGAGTCTGATGTTGTCTAGTTATGCAATTTGAGGTATGGAGTGATAGAAATGGGTTGAAAGGTATGTGATATGGTGTTATACGGAGTCCATTTGGACTTCTTTGTGGAGCTGTGAATTTGTGACAAACCAAGGAGCATTTGTGATAGTTCTAAGAAAATTGTTTTGGATTATTTGGAGCTTGTTTAGGTTTGTTTTTGCAGCGGAGATCCAAACTGGACAGGCGTAAGGGAGGAGTGGTCTTATGATAGTTTTGTAGATGGTTATGGCGGTTGGGAGTGGGAATCGCTTTGCTTGTCGTGGAAGCAATAAGAGTTGTAAGATGGCTGCCAGAGGAAGCCACAACCCTTTTTCCTGTCTCACCATCGCCGATACAGTTGGTGATAACAGATTTGCAGAACTCCCTACTTCTAAAGGAGAGACATTTTAATACTCATTATTGGGGGCGATGATATCATAATTTACTTGTGGAAGTCTTCCCCAAGCTTCATAAAGTGCAGCAAAGATTATATCTTTATTTGGGTCAACATATTGTCGTGACCAGCTTTTCTCTGCAAATAAAAGAATAAAAAACAAAGAAAGAACCCAACTTTAGAACAAGATATCGAAGAGCATTGTATTCATCGCAACAAACCAAGGACTGACACCAGATATTACTTCACTTGATTTTAAGAAAAAAAATATCTAAAATTAATTTCTAAAATATGGTTTTGATATTGAATCGAATCGTACGCTTCCTGATGAACTTTAAGGCTTCATTCTGAATATGATCCCTGGAGTGCCCTCCGTGCTTCGGCTATCAGTGACGAATTGTCGCCTGCGGGCAACTGAGTTGGAACAGCCTGTTCTAGGTGGTATCTCATGAGGTTCCCTCTTACAGAGAAAAAAATATTGTAATATTCCATGGATTATTAAGTGTTACATAACTTGTAACGAAAATCGGTTCTGGTATTGTAATAAATAAATACTTAAAAAAGTCTATTTTAATTATAAAAATTCCACTTATACTCAGTTTTAGAAGATCAGAAATGGAAATTCAAGACATTATCTAATCTGCAATAATTATATCGTGTTAAGTTGACCCGTTTAATCAAACTGTTTAACGATATAAACACATTTGCCACTGATTTTTGCTATAAACTGCAATACAAATTTACTTCTCTTTTGAAAAGAGCTTTGATTACGCGGAGTTTTAATGGCAAGTATAAGAATCAGACCAGATGTACTGGATATATTAATTATTTTTAGTTGTAGATAGAATTTAGTGAAATCAAAATGAGTAATTATTTATAATAATAATCTAACACTAAATAAAATTATTCAAACCAAACGATTAACTTGTTTTAAGCAATACAAACTATCTTAACTACAATAACTGATAAAAAAACTACGTACAAGTTATTTTCGAAATTAAAATATGTAGTAAATTATATGAGAAATATGAAAAAATAGACACAAATTTAGAACAAAAAGTCGCGAAAATTCCTGGCAAAATGGTAATTTATGACAATTATGGAGTAGGGAATATTCCACAATCACATTTCAAATAAACGGCTAAATGTTGATGAAATCTACAGAATTGTTAAATTGTTCCTGCAAATTTATATTTAAAAATTACACATTCTACATTATTGTTAATATCGTGTAATTATGTTAAGGTTCGCAACAGCTTTTGTCATCTAACAACGAAACGAAACTTTTTTAAATCCAATGTGAAAATACGTTTTCATCACACGACAGTGATATTTTTTTAAAATTTTTATGTTAGCTTTTTTTAACTCGCCAGCAATATACCACTTCACATTTTCAGGAATATATAATTCAATTTACTGCTTTTACCATATATACCGACTATTCTGCTGTTTCAGATACAAATGTGTAATAATTTAGCACTGCTATGACCATTCTCATGAAACAAAATATTAATGAAAATGGAAGCTCTAGAATTGTAAATTTGTAGCAGAATGAGTAGACTCATCAATAAAATTATAAATCATAACTATCAGTGAGATTTGACATTAAACACTTATTTCATGTGGTACTTTCTCAATTTATTTTTACTTTGCAAGGAAACAGTTCTCAGTGTCTCAGTGAATGTGATGTAGTGTCGTATGGTGCGAACATTTCTCTCTTTCTAAAACCCAACATTTATCCCCTCCATCTCCGTTATCTTCTCCTGTGTCGTTCGTCATCGTCGTTGTTCTGTATTGTCGTACAATTTTCACGAAGTTAGGATTCTGTATGTCTCATTTCTGATCTCTTTTCTACATATATCGTTCCTGATTATTTATTGTACTGCAATTCTTTCTTTTCGCCCCTCTTCTTCTCCTTCTCTCTCTCTCTCTCTCTCTCTCTCTCTCTCTCTCTCTCTGTCCTTCTCTCTTTCTCTTTCTTCATACACAGACACTTTCTCTCCTTTGAATGGCCTACTATTTTCCTTTCCATAGGGACGATGAAGTCTAGGAGCTAAATGGAAATAATGTTAGTAAAATCAAACACAATTTATGTAATTTCGAACAATTCAAAATTTCATTTTATTGTACGTCCGTATGCTCTATTATATAAAATAGTTTGTTAACAAAAAATTTTTTAAAAACTACAAAAACTCATGCCCTCGCGATTTTAGAACAAAATCTGTTCGAGTATGTACTTCGGTACAGTCACAACAAAGATAAATTTTACAGTTGTATCACTTTGTACATTATAAGACGGCAAAGACGAAAAAGGGCAACACATTGATTTAAAAAACAAAAAAATTCTGGACAATTTCAAAATCCACATCCCTTTCTTACCTTTCGAAAATAATATACGTCATTAACATTATTTACTTCAACGGTGCAAACGTTTGTACATGAAGTGAGAAAATTTTGTCAATTCTGTCATTTTAGTGATTATTAACAGATATAACATAGGTAAAATTGTGAAGCTTTAAATTGGATCAATAAATGTCTATTTAATTCTCGAAAGAGATGATAGATAATAAAACTCTAAAAGAATTTATGATCGGGGAAAGTAATATAGACATAAATTCAATTAAACTGTTGCAAACTAATTTGATAGAATAATTGACAATTATTCCATAATGAAATAATCAAGAGAATGATTCTCTTTAGGCTTACCATTTATTTTCAGTGTTAATGATCAAAAATTAAGAGCTGCAAACTTTGTCTCACCGATACGTATATTTTGATTCAGTTCTGTTCCACAAGAAAATTCAGGTACTAAATACCAAGCAAAATCTGTTATTTCGAAATGTTTTTAACACATGAAGTAATGGTACTTTTGATATTTTTCTTTAATTTCCATACAATTCATATAAACGTGTACTGAGGAGAATTACATATATTTTGTTTACCATAAAAAATCACAGCATTAGGCAAAATGATCAAGTCGTAATAACATATGGAAATGAAAATTGTTTATACATTAAAACTATGTTTAAGTTTGTGGACATCATTCATTCTAAATACTCAAACTATTCTCATTCATCCATCCTTTGTACGTATTCAGATGTCAGTTTCAAAGGTACATTGAACACCACAAAAAAAAATGCCACGCAGCGGTCGTGAAACCCAACGTCATCTCTTGACCAACCACCTCTAGAAAGATGTTCGTGCCGGCCGCTCCGAGTCAGTCCTGGAGCAGAAAGCGCATCACGTCGGTGGCGGCGAGGTCCGGGGGCGTCTTGCCCAGGATGTCCTTGGCGCGCTTGTTGGCGCCGGCCTCCAGCAGCGCCGTGACGGCGTGCTCGCGGCGCCAGCGCACCGCCAGGTGCAGCGGCGTCTCCCAGTGCTCGCTGCGCGCGTTGGCGTCGGCGCCGTGGCGCGCCAGCAGCGCCACCACGTCGGCGGCGCCGTTCATGGCGGCCAGGTGCAGCGCCGTCCAGCCGCACAGCTGCTGCGCCCGCACGTCGGCGCCGCCCGCCAGCAGCGCGCCCACCACGCGCGCGTCGCCGCGCCACGCCACGCGGTGCAGCGCCGTCCACCTGCCGGCCATTGATTGATTGGCGCTGAGGTCATTGGTCCCGAATTGTGGTACCGGGAGAGAGATAGAGATGCATAGAGTGTGAGAGAGAATGAGAGAGAGTGAGAGAGAGTGAGAGAGAATGAGAGAGAGAGTGAGAGACAGTGAGAGAGAATGAGAGAGAGAATGAGAGAGAGAGTGAGAGACAGTGAGAGAGAATGAGAGAGTGAGAGTGAGCGAGAGACAGTGAGAGAGCGAGAGAGTGACAGACTGAGAGGGAGAGAGAGGGAGAGTGGAAGAGAGTGAGGGAGTGAGAGAGAGTGAGTGAGAGAGAGGGAGTGATAGAGAGTGTGAGTGTGAGCGAGAGAGTGAGAGACAGTGAGTGAAAGTGAGAGAGAGAGAGAAAATTGCAGGCACCACCCCATCAAGGGCGGTGAGTGGCTCTAAGGCTACGGTCATAGTGCAGATGAAGTTATTATCAGTCATTCGCTACCCAACGATTGCGAGCAAAATTTTTTCATTCATTTCATCAGAAAACACACAAATGTTCCACCTGAAATCGTCCAAATATTCTCATAATTGCACGACTCATATTTCTTTAAAATTTGCGAGAATCACTCTCAAATTCATGTACTGGAATTGCAAATACCCTTACCTCTGCTGCTAATTTCGTGCGAATAGAATCAACAAATGTAAAGGGAACATATTTTTTTTCGACAGCCGACGATATCGAACACCGTAGGAAGGAGACGTTCCGGATCATTATGAAGATTTTTGTTGATGTGCACATCTTTGAACGAATTAGGTACATCGGCCGAAAACGTGCGACTTGGTCTTTCCGAAATTTTAGCCAAAAATCATCTCCAATGTGGCCGATGTCTTAGGAACCCCCGGTCAAGAGCCACTGCAGCAACAACGACAATTGTCCCCCTGAGCTAAGAGACTCTTCACATGGAATCACTGCACAGCGCTCCTGAGTGACGCTTCCAGAGACAAAACATCGAATGAAACTGTGCTGTTAACCATTTAGTG
Organism: Teleogryllus occipitalis; assembly: GCA_011170035.1. NCBI lineage: Eukaryota > Metazoa > Arthropoda > Insecta > Orthoptera > Gryllidae > Teleogryllus > Teleogryllus occipitalis. Next base: position 58,800 of record BLKR01009445.1, on the reverse strand, counting down.
CAGTTGTGCTACTCTGGCGATTAAAGTCCTACACCAGTAGCGCAGATGCGCCTCAGCGATTACAGTTCAAAGTGTCTGCTTTCACATCGCTCTTCTCGAACACGCCTCTGAGCGTAGCTGTTTGCATTCTGACGGCATTGAGACCGCCGGCAGCCACGGGTGCGACACACGAATTCTTTCTGGCCCATGCTCAGAGGCGCAGGACGGTGGCTGTATGGCGGCCGAGTGACTCCCGAGTGCAGGCAGCCTATTGTACCATTTTAATATAGTGACTCCTCAAGATCGAGAGGAGGCATTCATCCTATCGGGAACTTCGTTACGACTTAAATTTCTGGGACTGAAGCTCTCGATTGGATTGATTCCATCATTGATTCGTGATTCCGGGCGCGTCAACCTCGAAGAAAAGGTTTTATTACTGGAGGTAAGCGTTATCTTCCCCTGCTGTATGGTGAGACCTGGCGCCACCTACACGACAGCCAGCAGGGTTTTCTTCTACCAGGTATCTCCCACCAGCGTGGCACCGCTCCAAACGGGGCAAGCTCTAAACTCTCGATTGGTCTCCCGGCTTACTGCATGGTATTGTAGTGCATCTTGTGTGAGTGTATGTAAGTAGGGGATGAGGATAGGTCGAGGAAGGGGAAGGAAAGATCGCGCGTGGTCTGTGGTCCATTTGCGAGGGTGCTGCTCTGGCGCGAACATCTGCGATTGGTGTTGTTTGGAGAAACCACGTAAAACTACGGATCAGAGCAGCCGACCGCTAGAATTCTCCTCCAGACAGCGAATAAATTTGACTTAGCTATCTACCCAGTGACGAAAATCTGCCACCATCGGAACTCGAACCTGGGACCACCCGGTCAGAGACACCGCAGAGACATCAATTGATGTACTGAGCTACCTACGCCGATTCTTCCGATTGCGTGACCGCGTTCCCCTCCACTTTTAGCTCCCGACCTCGGGGTGTCAATCCTTAGGTTCCAATGGGTCAATAACCTGTGCTTGTCCTTGGCGTCCACGTCGGCGCCCCGCTCCAGCAGCAGTCGCACCGCCTCCGCGCCGCCCTCCTGCGCGGCCCAGTGCAGCGCCGTGCGCCCGTCCTTGTCCTTGGCGTCCACGGCCGCGCCGCCCTCCAGAAGCATCCCCACCGCGCCGGCGGCGCCCCTGGCGGCGGCGCGGTGCAGCGCGGTGCGGCCGGAGCAGTCCGCGTCGACGCGGGCGCCGTGCTCCAGCAGCAGCTCCACCAGCTCGGGCCCGCGCTCCGCCGCCAGGTGCAGCGGCGTCTGCAGGTTCCTGTTCTTGGCGTTGGGGTCGGCGGCGCCGTCTTTCAGCAAGACGGCGGCCGCGTCGTAGCTGCCCTTGTCAACGGCTTTATGCAGGGCCGTGTTGCCGCACGCGTCCCGCGCGCGCGGGTCCGCCCCCTTTTGGAGCAGCAGCGCCGCGACGGCCTTGGCGCCCGCTGACGACGCCTCCAGCAGAGCCGTCGCGCCGGACTCGCCCCGGGCGTTGACGTCCGCCCCGGCGTGGAGGAGCGCGCGCACGTCGTCTGCTTGGCAGTCGCGCGCGGCCTTGAGCAGCGCCTCCACTTGCGGGTCGTGCGCATGCGCCGCGAACGATGTGGACGACGTGGAAGGGGAAGTGCCGGGCAGGGTGGGCGAGGGGGCTGGCGGCGCTGGGAGAGCGTCGTCCGTAGCGGAGGAAGTTGGTGCGTTACCGTCTTCGCGATCTTTGCTCGTGTTTTCGCTTGATCTGTGAGAGGAAAAGATGTGCAAAACGTTAGTTCATGGCTTATTTTACGTGGCGACACTCAGGCCATCTCCACCGTTCTTCTGTCTGACCACGCAAATATCGCTACGCTCCTTTCACCATCTAGTGGAGAAAGAAATATCACTCGGGCGACGAAGCGATTTTGAATTTAGCTCAGGTTTCTTTTAGGCTTGAGGATATTTCACTACATGCAGTAAATCTACAACATGGGACAGCCGACTTTACTTTTTTCCAAAGGAAGTAAACGTCATAATATGGATGTTTATGGACCCATTACGTTTAAATGAATAACATGCAAATAAGAAGGTTTCATTTACTGAAAAACGTAATGTAAGGAACAAAGTATTTAGGTAACGAATTTTATTAAACTCGGTGGTTACCACAAAAATCTGGAAATCCTATTTCACCTCTCCATAATTAATTCTAATATATCTTGTAACTTATGATTTACCTTTACATGAGTTTCTGTACATTTCTCGTAGGATTAAAGAAACGCAACGGGTCCTAAATTTATCCATTTCCTTTACACTCATCAAGCACTAAAGTCTAGAAAGATTGATTAGATATGTAATAGTAATACAAGCTGAGCTTGTGTATGAATTGTAAGATTTTACCATCGACTTGAAGTCAAGCAGAATATTCTATAATTATATAGCACACGTTTCATCTGTCTGATTCGGGAACCTCGTGTTTTAGCACTGAGTTCTGTGAATCGGGCAGATCAAACGTTTGCAACATACGTATATTTTGTGATTGACGTGTTGAAACAGATAATGAAACCCTCAAATGTTCTGTATAGATTAATGTCAAAGATAGTAATAATAAGTACTACTAATATTGTCATAAAAATGTATATTTTCATTTTAAAAATGTAATAACATTCAGATTAATAAATAAAACTGAAAATTATGTAAAACAAGTATTTTTTTCTTGGAACTGAAAATTACTTTTCCACCAAGATATAAAATTCTGTTGCAAGCAATGAAAAGAATAATTAAAAATGTATAATTATGTATGGTTCGAGTTCCGATTTAGTGTGGGAAAAAATAACAAAATATATTAATAAATTATATTCGGTAATATTTATTCCCAGAGATGGAACTTCCCTTGTGTTATAGAGAAAAGTCCTCTTACAACGAGGAGAAATGGAATTTGTCAGTGTTAAAATTGTTAAAATTATATATATATATATATATATATATATATATATATATATATATATATATATATATATATTGACGCAATGTACAACGAAACAATTCCCATAGTATTATGACTTCTAGCTTTTCTTAAAATTTCAAAACAATTAGAAACATGAACAATAAACAGAATTCAAACTTGTGTTGACTGGTAAAATAGAGTTACATTTGTAGCTCTCACGATCTGTAAAACAAGTTTATTTTTGTCTAAATCGGTGTTTTCTAATGGGGTCAGAATCGACTTCCCGGGGAATCGATACAATTTTAAAGGTATCTCAAGGGGTTAATTGGGAGTCGATTACCAAATATGCACAGGCAACAGGCAATTAGTATGAGTAAGATTCTCTCGACTACAAAAAATATGAATGAAGATAATTATTTTGTTAAAATCTAATATTTCTTTGCATTTTAAAAGGAAACCCCCAAGAATTCATCGCAGTAACTGACAATGCGGCCCAATGGGCAAAGGAACTTGACTTAAGGCTTTAGAATCAATATTTTAAGACTGATAAAATCAACTTTTTATTGTAAATTAGACATGTAGTTTCTACTTAAATGTGCTATATTGTTTTTAAATTGTGTACTTGTTCTTTTAATTGTTTTGAATTGCTCTCTTTGTGTGATTTTTTCCCCTTTTTCTTATTGTATTGTTTCCTACCATACGAATAAATAAAATAAATAAATTTTAAAAGTGGAAAATTACGGTAGTAAAAACAATGAAACGTAAGTCTAATAAACTTCTTTCTCAACACGTTTGTTCAGAATCTTTTTCTCACTACTATCAAGTCATTTAGAAGCCATTATTTGAGTTAGGATTATCTTGCATGCTGTATATCATAAAAAAAATTAGAAGGGGCGATGAAACAAATACTTCTTGTAAAATGTGTCGATGCAAGAAAAAGGTTTGGAATCCTTGGTCTAAATCATATCAATAATACTGATCCCGCATCAGAGGCCCTTGTAAAACGCTACACGCGGCCAGGAGCAGTTCATTCTTTCAACAGAACCGATGTACCAGGCAGATGAAAACCGTTTACCTTCTCTGAAACCCCTAACCTGATTTACACGCTAAACAACCCTTAACCTGACGAACAGTTTTGGGAACGAGTTTTTAACGAACATGCGCCTGCTAGAGGGACGTTTGTGGTGCCACAATTGTTCTGCGCACGCGCGCGATTGTTAAAAACTCGTCCCCAACATCGTTCGTCGTAAGCAAGCTGATAAATCTGGTGTGAGCCGATGTGCACGAGGTTTTGTGCCTTACAGCTCGATTGATTGAGTAGTGATTCCGAGCATATCAGCTGCTAAGGTCATTAGTCTCGTATGTGTAGTGCATGCATTTTTCCTGGGGAGACGGCGGTGATTTTCCCTCACTGGATGGTGAGATCCGGCGGCGACCAACCGTCGACTAATGAGTCTTTCCCTCAACTAGGTATCTCCCGCCTGAGGTCACTACCCTAGCCGGGATAAGCTCTAAGCTCCCGACCGGTCTCGCTGCATGTATGTTAGTGTAGTGCATGTAAATGTCATTGTGTGTAAATTAATGAGTGAGGATAAGACAAAGAAGAGGAAGGCAACATCGCGCGCGGACCACGGTCACCCGCTGTCCATAGCCGTGCATGGTCCGCGGCCCCTGGTACGTGGTCCGCGGTCCGTGTCCCGTTTTTTAGGGAACTACTCCGTTATTCCCGTGGTGTTCATCGGAAACACCACGGAAAACTACCGACCAGAGCAGACAGCAGGTAGAATTCTTCTTATTCGTCAAATTGAGTCAGTCGTTGCCTTTTATTCTTAGCGACCAGGGGTTCAGCGCAATATCCTGAGTTCCCAGACGGTCACCCATCCAGAGTCCCTCACTGTCTAGCGCTAGTCAACTTTCGTGACATCTCAGAGCTTAGATAAGAAGTTCGGCTACCGGCGCATGATTGTTTATACACGGTCTTCTTACAATATACCCCGTTGTTAGGAGGAGACTGTAGTGGTTGCCCACGAACTTTCGAAAGGACCGCCACAAGGGCGAAACTGTAGCGCCCGAGAAAAGTGCGGTCAACGCCCAAGAGAGGTCGCCCGAGGCAGTTCCGGGGCAGTCGTTACGCTCCAGTTAGCACGCACAGGTTCCACATTGGCTTTACGTCACGATCAGTCGGCGAGCCCTCAGCCCGGACGGAGTATAAAGCAGCCCCGCCACGAGGAGACGGGCTGTTCGAGTGAGTGACGTGCAGTTCGAGTGGGTGACGGGCTGTTCGAGTGAGTGATTCAAGTGACGACTTAGGAATTGAACAACGGACATTTCTCCTGGTAATTTGCGTACGGTGCTTGTGATTTTTTACATCTTGACTTTTGGTAACTTGGTGCATCTTTGGAATTCTCCTGAGTACATTGGAAATTGTTGCTTGTCAACGGTACACTCTCTGTAAAATTATGCGATGAACAGAAATCTTGCAACAAAGTTGCGACCTGCAACTTAGTTGGAAAAAGTTTTCCCCAACCATTTATCTCTCACCAACGGGACACCTCTATAGTCGGAAGTTGTACGAACGTTGTTGGTTTCTCCGATCAACACCAGGCGAATCCCGGAGCAGTACCCTACAAAAACGACCAACGGACCGCGCACGATCTGTGCTTCCTCTTCCTTGTCCTATCCTCTTCCCTTACACACGTGCACTAACATGCACTACTCTACCACATATTCTGGGAGACCGGTCGGGAGCTTAGAGCTTGTCCCGGCTGGGGCGATGCTCCGCTGGTGGGAGAGTCCTGGTTAGGGGGAAACCCCGTTAGCGGTTTTCTCCATCCAGGTATCTCCCACCATGGAGGCACCGCTCCCGAGAGGACAAGCCCTAATCTTCCGGCTGGAAGTGTAGCGCATTAAAGAAACACTAATCAACCAACCAACCAACGAACGTTGTCTTTGGGGTGGGGGTTACACCAGAGACAACCCACCGCACCTGTCGAGCAAGCGTCGCACGGCGTCGGAGAAGGCGAGGCGCGCGGGCGTCTTGCCGTCGTGGTCGCGCGCCGCCTCGTCGGCGCCGGCGGCCAGCAGCGCGCGCACGGCCTCCTCGCTGCCCATGGCGGCGCTCTCGTGCAGCGGCGTGCGGCCGTCGCCGCTGCGCGCGCCCACGTCGGCGCCGCGCCGCGCCAGCAGCGCCACCACCTCGGCCGCGCCCGTGCGCGCCGCCCAGTGCAGCGCCGTCCACCCGTCCTCGTCCTGTGCCACGTGCGTTCGTGTAGTGTTTGCGGACCGGGGCGCGTCGTAGGCTAAAGGACACTGGGTAGACTTTTAGGCTCAAAAAATCGATTTTTTGTTTTTAGTTGCAAACGATTCGGAATGAAATGCTGAATACACTAATATATATTTTGTTTACTTTTGGCGTGTTTAAATACCCTAAAGCGACATTTAAATATGGCGCCACCAGGACCGCGCCCCCTTTCAGCATACGAGTCGCAACTTCATATTATCGAAATGTCGCTTCTAGGGTTTTAATTTCTGTTTTTTCGCTTGTTGGTAGTTCTGTTGGTTGCCTGGGAACAAGTGACACTCGCTAGCCGTCTGTGTACGTGTTTTGTTTACGAGTTACATGTGATTTTGTGTGGTTAGGTGATTGTGATTGTAGCTGAGTATTAGCGTGTTGTTAGTTTTTTGCCGTTTTCCGAAAGTTGATTTTTTTCTTATTCAGGAACCTATATCTCAGGAACTATTAGTCTTAACAACTTCATTCTTTTTTTAAAATGCAGAGAAAGAAATTTTCTTTCCAGTCAGTGAATATTTAACTTGCTTAAGTGATAACTATTATTTAAAAAAATAATAATACCCTATTTTTTAAAGGTGTAAAGTTAATGTATAATTCAAAATGTTTTTATCAAAAAGTGTGAAGGTGTAGTTGTAAAATATTTCACTGAATGTATTAAACTATTAATATGGAACATTTTTGAATAAGGAGTAAAAGTTGCTAAAGTTGATAGTTTTTCAGCAAAAGGTACCTAAAAGTAGAGTTGCAAATTGTCTTTGCGATTGTTGATTGCTAGTTATTTATTTCTAAAATATGATAGAGTTGATGCAGATTAATATACTTTACACCATATTGTTCATAATCATTTGTTTTGCAATTGTACAAGTTTTCACTGCATTACATAAAATAGCTGAAGAGAAACAGCATGTTAAAAATGGTAACATTTCGGGTGGAAATGCTTTGTTAACTCTACCTAGTACCCTAAAGTAATTACTCCCGTAAGTGGGGTGCCTGCTTTTATCGCAGGAGAAAGCGGTGTTCTTCCACTGCTAAATGATAAGCTCCTGTACCAATTTCTGATTGGTTGACCGGGCGCGTCAACTGTCAAGGTAGTTTTTCCCGTAAGTGTAATGCATGTTTTATGGTGGAAGGGGTTTTGATTGATTGATTTCTGATACCAAGCGCGTCTACTACTAATGTCATTAGTCCCGATAGTGCAGTGCATGTTTTTCATCGGGAGGTGGAGTGATCTTCCCCCGCTGCATGACGAGATCCGGCGCCGATTACAGGACACTCTAAAGAGTGGTCCTGTAAGTGTAGTGCATGTTTTTGTAGCAGGAGGTGGCGTCATTCTTTCCCCGCTTAATGGTGAGATTCAGCACCGACCTGCAACTTAGTTGGTGGAAGATTTCCCCAACCAGGTAACCCTCGCCACCGGGACACCTCTAGCCGGAACCAGTTCTAAGTTCACGATATCTATGGTACTGTAATACATGCAGGTGTAAATGTACGATATTGCTCTGGCACTGACCATATCATGCTCAGTAAAAGCACGAAAGGGATAGAAGCTCGTTTTCTCCAAACAGTGATTGAATTTGACCTAGTATGTAAGTTGAAAGATCATGTTTAAAGTCGGCGGATCGGAGTTCGAACGCCAGACCGATTCCACCGGCGAAGAGGGTCCCTGCAGAGACAACGAAATGGCTCCCGCTGTGGAAGCTAAGCCGGACAGACATGGAATATGTGTTTTTTATATTACTATTTATACTAGTTGAAGCTGACAGGCATTTTTAGTGTGTCTGAATAAATGTTAGATATCCTAGTGCTTGGAGGGGAGTCTAAAATAATCACTTTTTGCTAATAAACATGTAAGAAAGTTTATAAAAGGAATTTGGGGTTTGCCTCTGACCGCTAGGCAACCATCACTCGGGTATGGGCGCTAACGAGTCTCTCTGCGTCAGATCGAGTCCTGCCTAATACCAGTGCATCTGCCGCCAATTAGTTACCTATAATATCATGAGTAATTTCTTTACCTGATATTTCCCACCACATTGACGAAGTGAGCAAATTTTATCTCCCCCTTTCAAGTCGTAAAATTTTGTTTATTCTGAGACACTCTGTTCTATCAAACTTATTAGAAATAAAATAAATGAATTGAACCAACAATAGTAAATTGAAATAATTTTATTTACAACCTCCATCCTCGCGCTGACCCACTCGGCCTCCGCCCCACCTGCCCAAAACCCATTCCCAGACACCCAACCACCGCGCCGGTTCGACATTCCTACTACACCCACCACTCTACACTCACCTCGCCTCTTTACACTCACCTGCCGCTCCCGGAGAGATGGCTCAGGGCGTGAATGGGTGTCATTGAAATGTCTATAATCGGGAGGTCCTAGGTTCGATTCCCGACGGCTTTTGGCCCTAGAAAGATAGCTAGGTCCAGTTCTGTCGCTGCCTGGGGTAGTTTTTCGTGTTTATTCCCGATCAACACCTTGCCAATGCCGGAGAGGAACTCTAATAAACGAGCTACAGAATGCGCAATCTTTCCTTCATCTTCCTTGTTCTATCCTCACCCTTTCTTACATACACTTACATGCACTACACTACCACACGTGCCGGGTGGTGGCTGGCTGGTGGAAGATACCTGTTTGAGGGAAACCCCGCTACGTGTATATCGGCGCCAGATCTCACCATTTAGCGGGGTAAGATTACTGCCACATACCGAGGATAATACATGCATAACACTCACAGGAATAATGACCTTAGTCGTTGACGTGCCCGGAATCATCAATCATTCAAAAACCTGCCCACCGTCTCGTCATTCCTGCCCTCTTGTCTTCCAAACCCTCTGCTTCTAGGCGGGTTATAACCTACCAGAAGAGTACTAGACCTCTCAAAATCTATACGTAGATCAGCGCCGGATTTCGTATTTCAGCGGAGAAAAAACATTGCCGCCATTAGGAATATAACATGCACTAGACATACGGTCTACATCATAGCGGTTGATCGGCTCGAAAACATCAATCATCCCAGTTGTCACACATGTCATTAAACCTGTTAGTATTCCTTTTGAAAATGCGACATCTTCATTATTAAAATGAATATGACGAGAACATGTTATAATGAAAGAGAAGATAAATAAGTTTGCAAAGGCGGGCATTCAGTAAAAAAATGAAATGTCACTCCGAGTTTTCCAATTATCTCTCCACCACTTCTATGGGTGATCCCATTGCCTAACAATATTAGATGGTTAAGGTTTTAAATTTTATGTTGTAATGATGATTGAAGAGAGGAAAGACACATCACTTTGCAGAATTGTTGTCAACTGGTGATCTCATATGATCTATGATGTTCATTTGCTTACATTTAGTTTACATTTTCTCTTTTTATTGTTTCAGGTACGTAATCTGTGGTGATTTTATTGCATCAATACTCTACTCTGCAAGTACTGTAAGTAAATGCAATATTTTTACAGTTCAAGTTTTCGTGTTATTTGTATTCTTCAAAATCAAAATTTGTATGTAAAGCATGTTTTAGAATGCTTTGTGAATGTGCTTTTACAAAGATATGTGGCAAACAACTGCCATAATAACTAGTGATCTTAAGGTAACATTGTCTAACGTCGTCTATCACACCAGCGATCTTTCAGCGATTTTTTTCTTGAAGTTTTTGAATTATTACCTGTATCGAAGCTCGTAAAACCTATGTGCGGTTAATGTGATGATAAATGAATGAGAGTATGATCATGATTCCGATAAAATAAATACAATGTTTGCAATCGAGAGAGCCTTAGCACTACTAATAACCAATGACTATGTTTCTAGCATTTCTATCTAATTCGTTACGAGTATTATGGAATTGAATTGAATTTTGAATTGAATTTTTGCCTTATTTTACGTGGCGAGACTCAGGCCATGAGGCTTGCTCTTCCGTCTGACCACGCAAATTCCGCTACGCTTCTCCCACCAACCATGGGAGAAAGAAGGTATTACTTGGGCGACGAAACAGGCGATTTGAATTTAGCTCAGAGGCGTCATTTAGGCTTGAGGATCTTTTACATGCAGTAAATCTACTAACATGGGACAGCCGGCTTTACTTCCCCTCCGAAGGAAGGCGTACGAAGGATTTTTCGCCCTTAAAAATCCACGGCTTCGAACCCGCAAACTTGAGTATAACAGTCCGATACGCTAACCGTTACACCATCGCCGCCGCATCTTATTATGGCATTGTTCATTGAAGGACAGTTGGCTTTCTACCGCTTCTGTTATTACGTCACAAGAAGTGCCAGGCCAGATTCGGCTCACTGAATGACTCACATTTTGGCATTGTGCATGCGCGACCGAAGACACCTACACACGCTCAGTTTTGTCCGTCTGGGTTTACCGTTCTCGTGTTCTAATGCGAGGGATTCGTGAAGGAGGGAGGTGCGTCTTTGTCTACGCGGGTGATCTGCCTTGTACATAACTGTGTCGTGCACATGCCTGCGGGACACAAACAACTACCACCATCCCGAAGAAGACAAGGAGCACACTAAATTTGTTGGCGCAAAGGCGTGTATGTAGACGGTCGTTTTGCCAAAGACGTGGGTTTTTAAAGCATAAATATGTTAGCCTTTTTTTCCCGCAAATAAACAGAAGCCGCGTCCCTGTTCTATATAAGACATGAAAAGTACTGAGAAACGTTTCAAGAGCTGTTTGCGTATGATCTGAGAATTTTTTCATCGTCTACCTCTTTTATTAACCCACATCGAGACATTTGTTGTTTTGTTTCATTAATTTATTAATTTATTTATTGAGGGTTTGGAAATTAGACAGTTCAGTAACAGATTACTATCTCATGTGCTTTTGCTGGCTTAAATTGCAACTTATACTAAACTTAACACTAAACTTAAAACTAAACTACCTTACTAGAGGTGCAGGAAACTACAAGAATCCCTACTATGAACAATTAGTAGAGAAAATGTCCAAGAACGCTTCGAAAAAAATCTATTCTTAATTCTAGTAGGCAAGTCGTTTATAGTGGCTAGGTTGTAGTGGACTGCTCAGTTTATTGTATTTAGGTTGGAGTAAAAATTATTGGAAAGATGGGCAATATGTTTGGTGATCGGTAATATATTCAGTTCTTTATGAAGTTGGGCGTTTGAGATGAACCATGGGGCATGTGTTGTTTATCTGAGGAATCTATTTTGTACAATTTGAAGTTTATTAAGGTTAGAAATAGATGCATTGTTCCAGATGGAACATGCGTAAAGCATTAATCACTACTCCCTAAAACACGTCACACACAGTTTTAACTATTTTTGACGTAAAATAAATAAATAAAAATAAATGAAATGTAATGAAACGAAACGAAACGAAACGAAACGAAACGAAACGAAACGAAACGAAACGAAACGAAACGAAACGAAACGAAACGAAACGAAACGAAACGAAACGAAATGAAATAAAAAAAATGAAATGAAAGAAAGAAAACTGCCGCTGGCCCGCGTACCTTGGCGTGCACGTCGGCGCCGCCCTCGAGCAGGGCCGTGACGGCATCCTCGGCGGCGTTGCGCGCCGCGTTGTGCAGCGCCGTGCACCCGTCCTCGTCCACCGCGCGCACGTCGGCGCCGCTCTGCAGCAGCACGCACGCGGCGTCCACCGCGTCCTTGGACGCCGCCCAGTGCAGCGCCGTCCACCCGTTCTCGTCCATCGCGTGCACGTCCGCGCCGCTCTGCACCAGCGCCGACACGATCGACACGGCGCCTGCGCCCACAGCCACGCAGTCATTACTATTATTATTACTCCTATTATTACTCCTATTATTACTCCTATTATTATTATTATTATTATTATTATTATTATTATTATTATTACTAGTAGTGCCCGTACGAATAATTCGCCCGGAGTTCAATATTTTTAAAATTCCCTTAATTACAATTTTCTTTTATATATACTGGGAGTTCATTTTATGTGTAAAATTTTTAGCCACTGCATCTAATTCAACATTGTGATTTAAGAATTTTATCATAGCAGAATGTTCCAATTTTCTTTAACTCACATTCTCTGTAGAACACAGACAAATCGCTGTTAGCCAAATTCGCTGTTGAACCGCACGCTGCACCCAGATAAATGTATTGGTGTATTGGTGCATGCGTACGTGGTTTCAAAATTCGCTTTCAGCAGTTACAGGTTCGCCAACTCACGTTTTGCGAAGAACATTGAGTTCTTGTTACAGTTATTTTTTTGTGAATACCTTATTACACTTTTTTGTTAGTCTGTAACTCAGTAAACTTTTTTTACATACACAATTGTCATTGTTTAATTGGTTTATATTTGGCCATGCGCTCGGAGACATGGGGTTGTGATATAGATATGCCGCAGGTTCCCCAACTCATATTTTGCGCAGGACGTTCTGTTATTGTTGTAATTATTTTTTTGTAAATAACTTTTTAAGAATTACGAAAATGCAAAACTGATTACAATGGCGGGAATAGCATTTGTTTTATACCGATAAACACCTTTATCATACGAATCCATCCAGTGGTTTTCTATATCTTAGATCACCATTTTACTGTATTAATTATATGGATTATTATTATTATTATTACAATATTTTCAAGTCTCTCGCCTAGGGATGTGCCATACAGCCGATACCGGGACCTTTAGAGAACCAAGGGACCTGCTTTGCTTGCAGACTCGGGCGGTCAGGATTCGACGGTGAAGTCAGGTGACGTTATATCAATAAAAACTTCACGATGCGTGCAGTACTCAGGAGAACAGCCTTTTGCATTGTATGAATGTGCCAGTTGTTAAAGCCAAGCCGAGATAACCGCAGGAACTACTTCAACAAATACTAACCGCCACATGTCGCTCAGTTCAATAGCCAAGGCCTGATATTTTCGCTTCTTCTTGGCAATGAAAGCAGCTATATTTCGGTCTAGAGGGATAGCTATGTCTCCTATAATCCCTTTCCGTGAAAACTTGTCGACCCATATTATGTCAGGACTGTTGGCTTCGACCCTGCGATCAGTGGTGACCGCAACATTCCACAAGAGCTTCCACCGTTTCGTCTCCAGAACTGAATCGGGCTTGAACTTGTAGTATGGGACCTCTTTCTCTACCATCTCTGACTTTGGAGCCAGAGCTTGATGGACAACCGCAGCAACGTCATTGTGCCGACTCAGATATTCTGTCTGCGCCAATGCAGAACACCAGCCCATTATGTGGTGGAGGGTTTCGCAGGGTTGATTGCAAAGTCGGCAGCGGTCTTCTACACTCATGTCCCCAATCACATACCTTTCGTAATTGCGAGTGGAGGTTACTTCGTCCTGAATAGAAATGACGAAGCCTTCTTTCTCGGCAAAGAGGCCAGATTTTGTTTGCCAGAAGACTGACGATGCAATGTTCACAGCGTTCCCTTTGAGCCCTTATTATTATTATTATTATTATTATTATTATTATTATTATTATTATTATTATTATTATTATTATTATTATTATTATTATTATTATAGTAGTAGCTTTGTAGCAGTAGCAGCATTACACTGACGTTGAAACTGGACATGACAAACGAAAAAGTCCCGAAGACACCGGAATCTGAATAATATATTTTATAATAGAAAATGGCGGTAGAAATTAAGAGTAGTGACATCAAAAAGTATGCTTAATTATATCATAATTCCATTTCATGGACCGCTGGTCCGTCCCGCTCTGCAACAGCGTCGACGCGATGAATGCGGCGCCTTCAAAAATAACGACTTTAATGATTATCATGATAATGATGTTATTAATATATTTTATAATAGAAAATGGCGGTAGAGCTGAATACATCCGTGACATCCGGAAGGTGTGGTTAATGATACCATAACTCCATGTACTGGACCACTTAACTCTAACAACGTTTCACGGTCTGCGTGATCATCTGTTTCAGATAAATATGTGGTTTCAAGCACAATACATTTATTTTCGTTAAGTGAAATGGAATTATGACATTGTTAATCACACTTTCCTGTTGCAATTAGACCAACTCTCAGTGATCTTTTCTGCTAAAGAATATAACGTATATAAGTTCAAGATGTTTGATGAACTATTAATAAAAAATTGTGGGAATGTGCGGCATACCAACGTATTTGCAGCTCTGAGTTTTATTAAGGGAAATTTAGCCAAATTTGTACGAGCGTCTTAATTGGATTTTGCACGAATTTCTATGCAGTAGAGCGAGTGGATTAATCAAATTGGTTCATTTGGTACACTATTTCTCCCACATTTATAAATGTACTTTCTTCTATTCGAGCAAAACTTACATAAAAAATCCAGTTATTTTGCTGAAAAGTTTGAAAATGTCACGGAGGCTTCAAATAACGTATCCCCAAACATCTCCTACACTCACAACTAGATCTTACAAATGAAATATTTAGATCTTACAACCTACATGACGTTTCAGCTCATAAGTTGACAGAGCTATGCGCGGTATATACACCTGCCACCATCTATTCAACACAAGCAGATATCCCGATTTTGGGGTAGAAAACTCCGTGTACTCACAACCTGCACCAATTTTATACATCTTAGTAACAGCACTAATACACCATAATCCTGATGTGGTCTGAAGTTACAGCTCAAAAGAACTTAAACAGTGATGTTATAACCTGCAACTTGAGATCGTATTGTTGAGGTGATTCCAATATACTCCCACTCTATGCTGCTATAGTTTAGGGTGGCAAAGTAAAAATATTAATAATATATTTGTGATGCAATATAATAATATTGTAATATAAAAATATACTAAAATAATGATAATAATATTATAGATAATAACTAATAAAAATTATTTAATAAACGAAAACCAGCAATCCCTAGAAGATCTCCAAAGCCCTTATCTCAAGAGGAAGTAGGAAAAAAATCTTGAGTTATTTGTCTTGCTGATAAATATATATCTATACAAATAAAATGGAATGTGCGTATGCTTGTCGGATAGACGTAAAATCTTCTCCTCCGATTTCGAAAAATTTTAGTATCGAGTGTATTTGAAGAGTGATTTGAATTAAATCGGGCATTAAGGACCATGATGACTGAAGCGCCCCTAAACCGAAAGCTCTAGGCAACCCGCCGCACCGATTAGCATTGAGCACCCCTCTGGCTGCAAATTCTACACCATTGTCAAATATCGGCAGAAATATGAACACCCGATATTACCTTAACGTTATCTAGGGCAAGTAAATTAAATGTCTTCTGGACAATGTTAGAGCGAACGCATGGCTAAAATTAAGGGAGAACGTTTTAACAATAGGATACTAGACAACCATGTTGAAACCAGGACCTACAACCAAACCATATTCGCTAGAAAGTTTTTCTTCTATTAGAATTTTTGCTGATTGTGGTATAAAACGTGACTAACACTCACGTGACCAGAAGCGTGTGAAGTGTAATACAATAAAATGGCGAAGCATCGCCGAGTCTGTTAATAAAGAGAAGTTAGTTAAACGCTCTGACATCTGCTGTATCTACTGCAACTATTGCTGGCATCATAACTGCAGCCTATGTCCAAGCAGTCGATTCGTCAATGGGTTCCTTTACAATTAGCTCACTTCTAAATGACTTCATTCCTATCTCTTGCAATGACCTCATCCTACAAGATTTCGGGACCCGATTGTGAAGGATTTTCGACACTAGCTTGTCAAGTAGATTGGATACAGACGCAGTCTAGAGGAGAATTCTAGCGGCCGGCTGCTCTTATCGGTATTTTTTCTTTAGTTTTTCCTATCAACACCAAGCGAATGCCGGAGTAGTACCCTAACAAACGGGCTACGGATCGCGCGCGATCTTTGCTTCCTCTTCTTTGTCCCATCCTCACTCCTTACTTACACACACACTAACATGCACTACACTACCACACATGCCGGGAGGCCGGTTGGGAGCTTAGAGCTTGTCCCGGCTGGGGCGGTGCCTCTCTGATGGGCGATACCTGGTTGGGAAAAACCCTCTAGCCGACGGTGTGTCGGCGCCGGATTTCGCCATCCAGCGGGGGAAGATCACCGTCATCTCCCCAGGGGTAAACTTGCATTACACTTACGGGACTAATGACCTCAGTAGCTGACGCGCCCCGAATCACTAACAATCGACCACCCAACCACCATGACGTTAAAAGTAAAGCGGGGAAGAAGGAACCTTCGGAAGCGGCCGTGTGCAGCGGGGTGAGGCTCTCGTAGTCCCTCGCCGACACGTCGGCGCCGTTTCGCAGCAGCAGCGCCGCCACGTGCAGCGCGCTCTGGGAGGCCGCCACGTGCAGGGCGGTGCGCCCGTAGTAGTTCCTCGCGTGCACGTCGGCGCCCTTGTCCAACAGCCTGGACGCCACCTCGGCGGCGCCCTTCTCGGCGGCCTTGTGCAGCGCCGTGGTGCCGTACACGTCGCGGAGGCGCGGGTCGGCGCCGTGCTCCAGGAGCAGGTCGACCGCGGCCACGGCGCCCGCGGCGGCCGCCTCGTGCAGCGCCGTCGTGCCGGCCTCGCCGCACGCGTTCACGTCGGCGCCGCCCTCCAGCAGCGCGCGCGCGTCCTCCGTCTTGCCCTCCCGCGCCGCGCGCACCAGCGCCTCCGCCTGGCGCGCCTGCGGGTGCGCCGGGGAGCTGGCGCCCGCGCGCGGGGCGCGCCGCGCCGCCACGCCCACCGACAGGCACGACGCCGACGACCTGCGCACGCAACCCCTATGCATGTAACACTATATAGGGGAAGAACCATGACATTTAATTACCTGAAAAAATCAGGGGCCGACCTGGATGGCCGAGGTGGCTAAGAGCGAGTACCGACTCAGTGCTTCGGTCCGAAGGGTCGCGGGTTCGAGTCCCGCCTTGGGCATGGCTGTTTGTCCCTTGACTTTGTGTGTGTTGTCGCGGAGGGCCTCGCGTTCTGCTGACCCCAGATCAGAGGAGCTCGCAAGTGTTTGTCTAGTGTATGGTCGAATATGCGTCCCTTCGGGACGTAAAGGGCAACCGGCTGTCGGCTGGATAAAAGCCCTAGGAAAAAAATCAGGGAATTCGTGGAAGAATTATTGAAACGTCCCTGTCCTATTTACACCTATCTCCCTCGTTGAAGTAAATTGATTTACCTTTTATTATTTTTATTTAAAATGAGTTCAAATACGATAGAAATCGTGCGAAAAATAATTCGTACGGCCAATTTTAGAGGGAAAGTAAGGAAATCAGTCACATGTTGATTTTTTTTCTAGGGCTTTTATTCAGCCAACAGTCGGTTACCCTTTACGTCCCTATGGGACGCATATTCGACCATTCACTAGACCAACACACTTGCGGGCTCCTCTGATCTGAGATCAGCAGAACGCGAGGCCCTCCGCGAAAACACATACATGAGAGACAAGGGGCAAACAACCACGCCCAAGGCTGAAGTCGAACCCACGACCGTTCGGACCGAAGCACTGAGTCCGTACACGCTCTTAGCCACCTCGGCCATCCAGGTCGGCACATGTTGATTTATTGCATATAAAAGTTCCTCGGGCCTAAAATTAGTATTCCCCCGTGATACCTCTTTTCTCCGTCAGACTGTGACAGAGAGGTTTAGAGGCTTTTTTAGGCTTGAGGGCTATTTACATACAGTAAATCTACAACATGGGACTGCCTGCGTTACTTCCCTATTAAAAGCAAGCGTACAAATGATTTTTCCGACCTTAAAAGTCGATGATTTTGATCGAGTTTGAACCCGCAAACACAGGTATAACACGTCCTCGTTACACCATCGAAACCAGTAGGCATCGCACGACGCTCTTCATCAGAAGATCAGGCGTGATGGCTTGAGCCTCACCACGGAAAATAAGGCACAGTTGAATTGAATTGAATTAAATACCTGGGCGAGGAAGTTCTGATGGACAGAGAGAGAGAGAGAGAGAGAGAGAGAGAGAGAGAGAGAGAGAGAGAGAGAGAAAGGCGTGTGCATGCCCGAAGAGGACAAGCACGTCGGGCAGGAGGAAGAGACGGACGCGCCCGAGGAGAGTTAAATAAGTTCAATGGAGGTAGATTATTCTGTTACTATTCTTATACGCAAGCATCGTAATTACCCGATTTCAACATGGCGACTCACACTATCTCACCGTCTGTAGCATTAAATCGAAAAACCGTCGACAAGTTTTCTTTCTGCGTACTTTCCGTCTTGCGTTACGTGGTGGTTTGGTGACTTCCATGGTGTAAGCGTATAGGACTGTTATTCCCAAGTTCTCGGATTCAAAGCCGATCGAAGTCTTGGACTTTAAGGTCTAAAAAATAATTCGAATGCCTGCTTTGGATGGAAAGTAAATCCGACTGTCCTATGTTGTAGATTTACTGCATGAGAAATGTTCTCGAGCCTCGCCACCTGTCTCAGTAAAACACCGACCGCCGAGGCGAACCTCGGAGCAGTACCCTAACAAACGGACCACGGACCGCCCGCGATCTTTCCTACCTCTTCCTTGTCCTGTCCTCTTCCCTTTCACAGACACACACACACACACTTACACTAACATGCACTACACTACCACATATTCCGGGAGTCCGGTTGGGAGCTTAGAGCTTGTCCTGGCTGGGGCGGTGCCGCGCTGGTGGAAGAGTCCTGGTTTGGGAGATATCCCACTAGTTTACGGTAGGTCGGAGCCGGATCTCGCCAGCCAGTGGATGAAGATCACCGCCATCTCCCGAGAGAAAAACACGCACTACCCTTACGGGACTACTGACTGAAGGTGTTGACACGCACGGAATCACTAACAACCAATCAACGAACCAACCGCCGACATGTTTTCTCTGGGTACCATTTCCGTCGTGCGATACCTGGGCGAGGCGGCGCTGATGGAGGGCGAAGACGGCGAGTGCACGCCCGAAGTGGAGAAGTACGACGTGCGGGAGGAGGATATGGACGTATCAAAAGAGAGTGGAACAAGTTTCATGGAGGTACAATATTCTGTTACTATTCTTATGCGCAAATATCATAATTACCCGGTTTCAACATGGGGCCAACATGGCGACCTCATTTCCTGTTGCATTAAAACAAAAACCGCCGACAAGTTTTCTTTCTGCGTACTTTTCGTCGTTAGATACCTGGTGGTTTGGTATCTTTAATGGTGTGCGCGTATGTTTAGGACTGTTATTCTCAATTCCGCAGATTCAAACCCAATCGAACTTTGGGTTTTTAAGGACAAACAATGATTCTTACGCCTGTCTTAGGAGGGGAAGTAAACCCGGCTGTCACATGTTGTAATTTACTGCATGAAAAATGTCCTCAAACTTCGCCACCCGTCACATGAAAAAATCAACCTCTGACACGTTTTCTGTGGGTATCATTTCCGTCGTGCGATACCTGGGGGAGGCGGCGCTGATGGAGAGCGAGGACGGCGTGTGCACGCCCGAAGAGGAGAAGCACGACGTGCAGGAGGAGGAGACGGAGGCGGAGGCGGGGGTAGGGGCGGGAGCGGCGGTCGCTGACGGGCCCGGGCGCGCCTCCAGCGAAGGGAAGGAGCTGGAGGCAGCGGACGGGCGCGCATGGCGGAAGTGGATGCTCTTGCAGCGGAGCTCTTCGTCGCTGCGATAACCGTCGTCCTGTTCCTCGTTGCGGTTCATGCTCTTAGTTGTTGGTCTGAAACGGCGCGGACAGATTGCCGTCACCCGTTTTCAAAAACATTCTTCGTTTGTCTTAGAACTACTTTTGAATTAGTTTAGTGTCAATGAAGTCAGCCACTTTGTAATGGGGAGTTTTTGCATCGTCGAGCGTTAAAGCAATCAGAAGAACTATCTTAATTCTGGGCATGCTCGGTTCAAGTTTCGTACCACTTTTGTGCATCTGCGCAAGTGCAGAAGATCGAGATTGCAGTCGACTGCTGCTCGCTACGAAGTGCAAAAACTCCCTAATCACATTGCAAGTCAGACAAATTGGTTCAGGTAGTTCAGTGAAGTGTGGAGAGCGTTGAAAATATTTCAAATGTAGGACAGTGAAGTGAAGTGAATTGGTAGTCAGTGCTGTGTATCACCGTGTGGTGTAGTGCCGTCGTGTGTAATCTTCAGTTATAATAATAATTATTGTGTTATAGTTATTAATATTATTGCGATTCACATTATAGTTTTTGTTTATTTTATAAATTGTTGCCACCAAGTTGTACTCAGCTGCAGTTAAATATATCTTATCTTAATCGGTGCTGTAACTTATTCATTTGTTTTGTCGTAATTTAATTTAGGTTTTTATATGGAAGTACTGTTTTTCCTCGTTCATGTATTTTTAATTTACATCAAACAATGTCATATAGAGCGTTAAATTACACTTTTAGTTGTTTTGAAACAACATAATTACATTAAGTGTTTTCGAGAAAGATCGACTCTTCTTCGTGTGTGTTCTTAATTGGCATGAAACGATGTTTCCAGAGTATTATCGTAATCATGTAATGGTCTTTAAACAATGTCATTAAAATATACATGGTGTACAGGGAAAACGACATATCGAAAATACATGAACAAATCGAAACGAGATCCTGAGTGGCGCCATTTATTTCGCAGCCAAAAGGGAAGTGTTTCTACTCTACACAAATCCGACTGCCACGTGAAATACATGTATAACATGTTTATTGGTAAAAATATACTATTTTCAAAACCTATTTCTACACTTAACTAAATATTCACATGTCTACTTATCTCTTTTTTTGGTTATTTAAGGTCGCATCAACATCTTAGGTCATTAGCGACCACTATTACTGTAGATTGAACTGTAGGGGAAACTGTAGAAAGAACACGTATGGATAACACAGACACACACAAACATCCATGCCCGAGGCGGGATTCGAACCCGCGACCCTTCGGCCCGAGATCACTACGACACTACTGCCTTAGCGACTACTTATCTTGTGGCCTGACAACACGTGTTTTCTAAACAGAAAAAGGTAAGGACACTGAAACCGATTGAAAGAATGTGATGTTGTGAAATCCAAGAAATGTTTTTAAAAAAGAAATATTAATCCATCGTTAGAAAAGAACAGTGGTATGCAATAGATTTAAAGTGACATTCAAAGTGATTTTACTTTGAGATTTGCAGGATGTTGAAAAATGCATCATGAAATGTCTGGCGCGAATTTAGCAAGGCTATGCACACAAAATGCGATTATTCTTTATACCAAGAGTAACTTGTTAACAAGTGATTAATTTTCATGTCTGTTCTATCAGTTTATTTAAATATTAATTTTCTCATATATTATTTACGAGCCATTAAAACAATACATTTAAACTTTGTATTAAGCAATGTAAATATATGAAACGTTTGTTATTAAAAATGTTTTACGGCGTAAAATATGGTACTAAATATATTTACCCACCCGCAGCATACATAGGTGACTAGATTGCAGGTATGTTAATTTTTAAATCAACGTCCCAACATGGTCGCAGCAGTTGTGGTTCTCCTTGTCATTATATCCTTAAGCACATGTTGACAGTGAAATCTTGAGGGTCTTGTTCAAAAACAAATAATGGAATCACCGTACGCAATTGTAAAATATATTCTTGTCAAGTTAGAGATTGTAATGGAAAAATATCGTCACGTTCTTTGTGCTCTCCCCGTTATTACTGGTCAACAGTTCATGATAGTCACATTTTTTCAGAGACAAACGACTATACAGATCGCATTGATTGTATTATGTCATTGAAACTATTCCGGGATGAGAGTGCTTTGGCGTATTGTTTTTCACTCTCCCTAAATATATAAATTGGTTTGATAAACTCTCACTAAAAATATCCAAACCATACATAAAGTCTGTGAGTGTCGTGGACACATGTATCTTTTGTTATTTTATTCCAGTGTATATTCACATTCATTCGGCATTTTCATTAATTTCATAGAATTAAATACGAACTTTCTGAATCTCATTTCCAATAATACTCTAAAGCTGATAGTAGGTTTACTAAAAGATAATTTTACTACCAAAAATAAAAGTACGCCGAAAGATATTTTGTTAATAGCACATTTCTTATTTGTGGATTTATTTCACGGCTTATTATTTTAGTATTATGGTAAACATGTGAAGATAACTTTGTAACGTTTATTGAAATATTATTATGAAGAACCGTCTATTAAAAACGAGCATTTATTATGGTTATGGTTCTTACTAACTAATTCATCACATTCTGTTATAAGGACTGGGTGTATGTTTTAATTCTCTTGTGTTCTCATCAAAAACGAAAAATGCGACTAGGCTGTATCTTATTTGAGTCTTAGTCGCAATTGTGACTGGGAAGCGTCTTGTGAGCTCTGCAGATGAGCATCAGAGTATATAGAAGCCTAGTGAACGTATTTTTACCCAGACCTTGTTCTTCACTACATGCAGTTTTAGCAATCGTCACACTTATGACCGAAATGAAAAATGTTTCATGTCGAAGACGATGGCCAAACAATGGCATCCATCTGACTTGCTCACCCGAGTTTTCATTCAATACTTGGACCCTACATATCGAAAGATGGAGTGCCTCGATCAACACATTCTCAAAAAATACACAGTTTTCAGTATTATTGCTTCTGATAAGCTCCTTCTTTGAATGGAATTATTGTATGTACTACAAAAGAGGGCATTTTATATTTTTCTTATATAAAATAGCATCAAAATAAGACACAGGTAGTAAAGGTTGCAACGATTTGAGGAATAATAATGTAACTATTTTCCTTACAAGTGGCTTTACCACACGACCTCCCAATTTCCTCTGAGCAAACTTTTAAATACATTTTACGACAAAACAAACCATCAAAATGTCCTTCACTACATGTGCCTTCTTTTCGGCCTGGTAATTCTGTAAAAATAGACGATCAACAACTAACTGGATTTGAATATTTATACAAATCCTTTTAGAGACAAGAAAAACATACGAAACTTTCACGTTTTCTCATCACACTACAAATCAGTTGAATATTTCTGTTTAAGAGATTTTTATTTCTTTTTTTAAAGAACTGACACAATAGTTTGGTTGTAAAATAAACTCAATGATGTACTGTTCACACGGAGTGCTGGGTCTCTTTAAAAGTTGTATAGTGAATGAGAATATATGAAAATTCTCTTTAGTATTTGTTATAAGTTAAGAAAACTTATGTTTAAATAAAATTCAGTGCAACATTCATGATATATTTCTTATATTACGTAATGAGTAATGTTAAAACTAACCATGAATTTAAACACCATGTCTGGAATAATATAATTTTGTACTAAATAATTTTCATGATTCACATAGACCACCCCACACACGCGCGCTCACTTATTGTTGCTGCGTTTTTCGTAACCAGAAATTAAGAGTATTTAATTGTCTGATTCGAATGTCATCTTCTGAGATAACCTTCACAAACTACCATTCTTCTCCCTTAACTAGAAGTACATTCTCTACTATAAGAATAATTTTTTGGTATAGCTTGTAAGACAGATTTGTAAATATTAAATAAATATGTTAATTTTATATTCGTTAGTAAAATGAATTTTACGTCTTCATTAAAATTTAATTTGTTTTAGAAAATTAACTACACCTATCAAAAACTGTGTACCAAAAAGTGTGATATTGCGTCGGTATCGCGAATACGTTTTGTGTACTCTTGATTACAAACAAACTTTATAAATTGAGAGTCATGTTTGTAACCACTCCCAAAAGTACAGTTTTTTTTCTAACGCGTCCAAAAAAATACGCTGCGCGAAACGCCGTTTAGAGTCTGCCATATTTGCTGTTTCTTGTTCTGATTGGCAGTGATCCAATTGCTTCATTTTCCTGGAACTCCCTTTTTTTACGCTTCACTTACGTTTACGAATCACCGTTTTTGCTCACCTGCATTTGGTGAGAACCAACAAACGCTAGCACGATTGCGCTGTTTTTCCGCGACAGGAAACGGGGATGCGATCGTGGCGCGCGGCGCGGCGGGTGCTGGAGTCTACCCCGCGGGACAAAAGAACGGTTCCCGCCCTGTGGGATATACACGCCACATTGGGGTGCAGCCCCAGTGCACATTGTTTTGTGTTCGAACGCTTTTGTGTGGAAAAATATTTGAATAGGAAAGCAACATAGTTTTATTAATATAATTAGTGTTAATTTAACTGTTTTTGTAATTGAGTTTGGTTGAAGTATTGAATGGAGTTCTTATAGAAAATATTTTGAAACGATAGAAAAATTAACCCTGAAGAGAAATATTTTTCTTCGTCATTTGAGTGAGTTGTGTGAGTAAAACTAAATAAAACGTCTGGTGTAATTGAACAAAAAATACATGTATCCGTTTGCTATAAATTAAAGAACTAGTCTGTATGTTTGGTTTCTTTTAATTTTTGTATGGGGCCCTAAAAAGTGTATACTATATGGTGCAAGTGATATTCCGGTTCTTATTATTTATTTAGACTCGTATTTCGTCCATTAATTCAATGTATGTGGAATGTGTCAACATAATTATGAATATTCAACAGTGTTCTTTTTATAGCAAGAACATGATCAAGACCGATGAATATTTTATTACTCCAAAATTATTAACTCAATATTTCGAGTGGCTCAAAATTTCACTGCACTGCCAGTACATACCATTTACACATCTCGTAGTCAATTTTTGGTGTACTTTTCTTGCGAAATTTCAAATTTCTTTATCTTACATTATATCGTATAATTAGTTATGTCTTCAAAATTTTCGTAGTTTCCTTGTTTTGTCTTAAACATTTTAACACGGGAGTGCTCACAATAGCTCTGTGAGATCCTAGCCACGGCAATTTTATGTTCCTGAATTATTGCGATATATTAGTCTGATATTTCATGAATTCCCTCATTGTACTTTTCTGAGATTACCTGGCGTTTTATTTTTATCCTTTCGCTGAATCATTTCCTGTGAGCATGTTGAAACTTAGTCGCTGCGCTGCGCGATATCTGTCATATACATTGGGTGCAATGTCACCAGTACATTGTGGCCTGATCAGTACTATCATGGCATTATTTTCAGCTGTACCTATTTCAGAAGTGTTGATTAAAAAATGTAATACTTTGTCTTATCTACAATCGACTGTCACAATTTCTTACCAAGGGATGTCTGTAGGGAAATGAAAAAAAATGCGAACCTTGCAAAATGGAAAAAAGACAAAGACTTTCTCAATATTTTTGTGAAAAGGTAAAATATATATTTGTTTATAACACCCCAAAATAGTTTGTGAAAATTGTATTTAATTTTATTTAATAGAATAATAATATGTTAAATAATTATTGCGTGACTTTGTCAATTTTTACCTTTCTCACCATAAATATTGAGACAATAGTTCTGCAGTATAAGATTCATTAACAGTTGCATTGGGGGACATGTACAAACTGAATAAAATAAGTATTTCAGTGAATAGATCTTCAGATCATTCGCATTCACAAAACGTTGCAGCTATATCTGAGAAATACATTGTGGGCACTGGCGTGAGTCTGCCTATGGCGGGCACTCCCGGGTTAAATATCTATGAAATAAAAAAATTCCCAAAGGGGATGTTCAATGCAGAACATATTTTCAGAACTTAAAATAAGATTCGCGTGTTTTTCACAATATTTGAGCGTCCTTCATCTTATGAACTCTGTAGAGACTTTCTATCCTTGTAGTAAATTTTATTTCTTTATTTCTTTCTTTCTTTATTTATTTATTTTACGTAAAAAAACAGTTAAAAACTGTGTATGACGTGCTATGGGGAAAAGTGAATTGTGTGCACATTTTCAAAATTCTGTGATCCCTACAATAAGTCATATACTACATAAATTTTGAATTTTGAAAGGAAAAAAAAACAAAAAAACTCCCATGTAATAAAATCTATTTTCAAGGATAAATAAGCAATAAATTTTGAATTTTGAAAGGGAGAAAAAAACAAACAAAAAAACTCCCATGTAATAAAATCTATTTTCAAGGATAAATAAGCAATAAATTTTGGCTCTTATTACTTCCTGCCGCGACAACATGGAAACGATAGTTTGAATAATTGTATTTCCCACTGAATTCTAGAAGACGTGCACAGAAAATGAAGTGACATTTATGTCCAGAAGCAAAACAAGGGGTAAAATGTTTGTAGCATGACTCTACTTTTCACATTGCTCGATTCAATACACTGAGGGATGGCACTAATATGCAGCATTGCCCGAATATCTAAACTAAGGAAAAGAGGTGGTAAACATTCGTGATCCTAATCATGTTAATAATAATTACTTTTTAAAATACTATTATTAAATTATCTTTTTCGTTTTTTGTGGTTGATTGTGTTCTGTGGTTGGCAAATTATGCCAGAGTAGCATTCATATATTGATGGGTATGACAAATGCATTTGAACGGCAACATTTGATGCCGTTCAAACAGCTCTAAAATTACAATAACAAAACCTCATTGTACTTTTCGTGGTTAGCAACCACACCGAATGCAGCGTTATGATGACAACAGTTCTACAAACCCACCATCCAACTAAACAGCACGGAATAATGCTGACAAAGTTAGGGAGTTTTTACATGGAACCACAATCGACTACAATTTCGATCTTCTGCGCATGCGCACATGCACAATAACTCGTACCTCACATGCGTAGAAGATCGATATTGCTGTCGATAGCGGCAACGCTTCGCCGTGAAAAAAACTCCCTAATATGAAACAGTGAGTCTCGCGCAGCAACCACTAAGCTCTCTCATTCTCAGTTTCCCGCGGGCCATCGCTTTGCCGCAGGGGACATTTCAAACTGGGAGCCTCTGGCGGTGTGCTTTTAACATTTTTACGCCATGGGGCGCGAAATGTTTCTTTGCTGGCGGGAAAATACTCTCTATTTCGCAAAAACAAAGTATCACTTCCGTTATATCATTCCGAGAATCTGGTTTTCAGAGTTTGAAGGAAATGTTGAATCATTCTGTACATTCATTTTTCTAGGGTTTTTCCCACGCAATTGCAGGATGCGCAAGTCCTTTCAGTGGGCGTATGCCGGTTGTGACAGACAGATAGATAGATAGATAGATAGATAGATAATTTATTTAATTTGCTTTGGGCATTAAGCCCGGTGGCTAATTCTTTACATTTACTATACATCTAATACAATAATATAATGAATACTAAAAACACACACAATTCAATACACAGAATAAAATTACTCCATTTAAGGCATGCCTACTAAATACAGAGGCCATTCACAGCCTACTGATTCTATCGCTTACACTATTATTAGAGTTTAATCTTAACCTAAAAGTGTTGATGTTTCTGGGAAAAGTTTTAGCTTCAAATTTCCCCATAATATCAAAGCTTTATATCTCTGAATTGAATAGAAAAAATCAAATGGGCTTTTTTCGGCAACTGTAGACTTTGTCTTAGAACAAATATTTGATAACCAAAGTTGGATGTATGAATGTTTTTTTCATAAATAATTATTTTATTTATACATGCGGACAGAGAAGGGGAAACATAGTACTTAACTCTCGTGCATTTTCCTCAGAATCTATTAATGATTCAAATGTTATTTGAAATTTTTTAATTTTTATTTCAAAGGAACGAAACTGTGACATTTAAGTAGTCTACAAAGGTTCATTCGTGTAGAATAAATAATTTCTGAGAAAACTGCACTTGAATTTGGAAAAATTACTTTTGAGGAAAAGCGTGTTTAAGTTTTGGCTATACATACCACTTACTACATACAAAGTCAAAATATTTCTAGTACATAATCATTTGTACTTAACAAAAAATGTTAAAAACTTAGACTGTGCAATAATATTAACAATCATTTTATCACTATGTCTATCATTTACAAAAAAAAGTCTCTTTCTTCTGCTAGATGAAATAACTTTATTTTTCCTGGGAGATGTCGCTGATGGAGATTTCTGGTTGCGGAAAATCCCGCAAGCCGAAGTGTAAATCGAAGCCGGATCTCGACATCCATTGGTGAAGATTCCCACCCCCCTTCCGCGATAAAAATATCACTACACTTTTAGGACTAATTACCATAACTGTTGAGGCATGGCAAAACGTGGTTTTACATTAGCGGGGTAGGAGAGCTCGAATTTTTTTTGACGTACTTTTAAAAACTACCTTCCATCGATTTTGCAATAGAAAGTTCTGATGTGAAAAATAAATGAAGATTGTCAGATCACATCGGCGTTTTAATCTGATTTCCAGCATTAAATATTTCAAGAAAAATATCATGTGTCACCTTTTGTGCGAGTTCTCAATTACCGTTCTTCACTCATTCGGGCGGGCGTGTAAAAATCTTCCATCAGTCCTGCCAGTCCTGCCACATTAACAGCTTGCACTCGGGTAACATATCGACAAGGAGCTTCGATACGTCACCGATCGCAAAAAAATAATATGGTCCTGGTATACGAAAATGTCTCCCGCTTCGCGTATGAGGCGATCCGCAACACAGTTGGTTCGGCCTTTGATTTGTATCAATGCTCGATAACAGCGTCTTTAGTTGAAAAAATAGATTTCTTCAAAAACCGACACTGGCACAGTCGTGTCGATTTTTCACGCGTCGGCCGGGCAGTACTGCACTCTTTTGGCACGCTGCGAAGTAGTTTCAAGCATTTCTCTGAGAAATATTTTTTATTTTTATTTTTATGTATAATGAAGTTTGTTTTTTTGGGAGGAAAATACACTATCTTTTAGGCACCATCTTTTTAAAAAAATGCATAGATAGTTCTTTTATTTATGCCAACGAGAGGTTATAATAGTTTTATTTCACCTTAGACGTTAAATTTGAATTTAAAAAATATTAATTTATTTTATTTTATGTGGCATCAAATGTGTTACAAAAGGTTATTAGCGACATCTACACAATAACATGATTAGTTCTGTACATGCAAAGCCATGACAGTTTGGATGGGAACATTCATATAATAATAATAATAATAATAATAATAATAATAATAATAATAATAATAATATCACATTACTAGCTAATTTATACATTTGTCTTATACATCGGCGTTCAAATTTATGCCCCTCAGAAAATTGAGAAACAGACTGCATTGTTCTCTGTCCTTTAGAACACCTAACATGTCTTTATTAACACCATGTCTCGTCCGGCAAATTTGAATTATTTTCAGCGTTTTTTGTGTTAACAATAACAGTTGTCTCGTCCGGCAAATTTGAATTATTTTCAGCGTTTTTTGTGTTAACAATAACAGTTGACCCTTCCAAAATACACGAAGTAATGTCTCGTTCGGCAAAATTGAATTATTTTCACCGTTTTATGTGTTAACAATAACAGTTGACGCTTCCGAAAACCACGAAGTAATCGATCAAGAAAGCAAGGAACTCATCATTCCGCTTCGTAAAATATTTGCGTTTGGCCCACTGCTCTGCAGCTTCCGCGCGCCTCCTAACGAGACTCCTGTTTTAATGGCCATGCGATGCAATATGGAGGGCGCGTCACCTTTCCACGCCGGCGTCGTGGCGTCGCGACGCCTGCTGGCGGGCACGCGACGCTGCGTTCACTCACGACGCGGCGTTCCGACGCCGGGCGTCCCGACGCTGCATCAGCCACACGCACCGGGGCCCGCCGTTTGAATCAAGTTTAATTGGCAATTTGATGTGTATTCTGAGCTACGTATGGTGCACACATGCCAAATGGGAAAAGTTGTATTGTTTTTGGATGGTCATTTTCCACCCAGCGGCTGGTGAAAGAGTTTCTGTTTGCCAGTAACGGTGAAAAAGAATGGGGAGGGTGGCTTTTGAAAGGAATACGTTCTTTTATAAAAATAGTTCGTATATATTTGGGAGCGTCGGATAATTTCAACTCGGCGCGTGGTGATTGCAAAATAGTGGGTGGAACGAGAATTTGAAAAATTACCAGCTGTGCTTTTGAATTTCTTTACTTTATATATTTTTTAAAATTTCAGCGTTAGCCAGGAACGAGTCTTTTATTATAGATGACATTTTCTGTTGGAAATTTTTTATTTGAATTTCTAGTTCTGAAAGCGTGTGCTGAATTTTCATACGCCGCAAAATAGAAGCGCGTGGCTTGTATTAATCTCTTCCTATTAATTACCTTTGCTGACCGTGCGCGAAAGAGAGTTTGAATTTTATGTCGAGTTTCCTCAGATGTCAAGCCTTGTATGTAAATGCAAATATGACTTTTACTTAGTGATATGTTTTGTGCTATTTTGTATGACCATGAGTACCAAACTGTGGGAATCGTGTATTCCAAATGCAACGGAGCAGACTATGGTGAAAGTGAAGTATCTTCGCTTCAGCGAAGATTTATGAGCCCTGAATACCGGAGGAGACGCATTGTTGTTTAGAATTGCGAATTTCCTTCCAAACTGCTGTGGTAATTAATTTATTTGTGTTGTGATAACATAAGGTTTGTCAGTAGAATTTAAGAAAATTAAAAGCTGAAAGGAGTTGACATTTCTCGTATAATATTTAATTATTTTTTCATTGTGATTTTAGAAATAAGCTTTGAATTTTTCTTTTAAATATAATATATAATGACACATGTGCATTACAAATTCTTTTATTTGCAACTACTGAACTATTACTAAATATGAACATTATTTTCCTATAAAAGGATATGATTGAGACAAAAATAACCGTAATATTCACAAAATGTAATTTTATATATTACTATCGAATTGCGTTTCATTATGTTTTGAATAAGAGAAGAATACGTAGTTGTATTTCGAAGATCATAAAATAATGAATGCATTTGAATAAAAATATTTTTCATATCATGTGTATTTTAAATGTAGTAAACAGTTTTTGAAGATATTGAAAATTCATGTACCTAAATTTTGCGTCCCTCCAAGGTTTTTCAATTATTTTTATTTCATATCGTAGCAGACAAGTGAATGAAATAATGAATTCATCTTTTCGCCAAATTTTTTGACTGAAGCATTGTCGTAAAGGGAACCACCTCGTGTATTCATCATTCCCTTTCTATGTTCATTTCCTTTCATTTTTATTTAAATTATTTATCTAAAAAATGTTTCGAAATTATTTTTTTAAATAATTTATCTATTTAATGCACATTTTTATTTATTATGTTGTACAGGTTAATCATCAACATTTTTATTTAATGTTTTTAATAGTTTTTTGATCATATCTGATAGAGACGCCATCAAAATTGCAAATATAATAAACAAAAATGTTGGTATGAATGATACATTTCCTGTTAACTAGTCGAATACCCACAAAATATCTCCAAGAAACCAGAACAAAAGGTAAAGTGTTGTTAAAAAGTATCCACCGATGGAATATCAAAGCGATTTTGTCACTAGATGCAGAAGAAAAGGGCATGTGAAAATCGTGAGAACTCGAACTCTGCATGAATGCAGTGAAACGAATTCGAATGAACATTCATTATAATTAACATTTTTGAGATTTTGGAATTTTTTGTCTTCACATATTCGGGAAAATCAGATTTCTTAATTGTAGAGGATTACTGTAATGTCGATTTTATTACTTCAAAACTTCCAGTCAAGTACTTGCACCATTCCATCTCCTGGTGGAACCGTAAACAAGAGATAGTGAAGTGCTTTGTCGCACCTTTCCAGTTCGTCTCCGAGTGGAACCGGAAGTTCTTTGACACCCGCGAGAGATTACCAAGTTTCTGTAACTACCGAGACGGAAGTGCAATCTCAGGTGTTCGCATCATCGGAAATCTCGGCGACCGGAGTTAGCACAGACTTTGCAGCGAAACCACGAAAGCAGAACAAACACGTCTTTGCTCCGCGGACTTCGCGAGATGCGGCCATTAAGGGAACGTGTCACTGGATATCTCTCCACTCCATTACGTTTTACGCCCTCCCAAGAGGGTTCTTATAGTTTTCCCATGTGAGTTGCGACACCCGACCAACTTTGTTTGCACGCAGAGGACGTATATTCCGTGGTTTTCTGTGTTCTAAAATAGGTTCCATTTCCCTGACTTAAACATGAACAGATTTTGACGCTGAATCTGATAATTTTAGATTGAACAATTGGAGAGATATTTTATTTCTTCAGTAAATATTAATCAGCATTTTTTGCATTTCTGTTTCTTATAAACGTGCTAATTTTATTTTTACAATAGGTAATTTACATAATTGAACATTTTGTGTAATTATAGACTAGTTTAGTCTGTCGTGTACCTGATTTTGAATTTTTAAAAATTTGTTCTTTACAAGTTTACGATAAAAACACATTTAAGAATAGTTCTTATGTCTAGTCAGCTTGTCCCGTACATCCTATGGCAGTGAGTACTAAATGAAATAGTATTGAAAGAATTATTTTAAAAAATGTTTCACCACTATTACATAATTAGACTTAAATGTCTACATTCTTATAAATCACACGTGAAGAATGTGCAATACGCCGGAAAGGCTTTATCAGTTTCCCACCACAACACGTATTCTAGAATATTCTAGCAGTATCTGGTTAAAAATAGTGCCAATCGATTTGTCTTCGAGGGAGGTATCGAATGAGGTAATTATCATCTCTGAATGTACTTTTAATCTCCCCTAAAACTATTTTTATAATTTTCTTCGAATTTTTTCAAAAGATCGCGAAGAAATGGCCAGTCTCCACTATAAATGTGAGGGAAGTTGAATGATTCATTTCTCCCAATGGTCGAGTGGAAAGGGTTAAAACTTTAGTGACGGGCTGATGGACACATGCAGGTTACCCGATTTGCTCTAGAATTTGCCATAGGATTTGCTCTAATCTAGAATGATGATTATTTTTAAAATTAATTAAGTGATTAATGAAGGTTTAACGTGTCAATAACATAAGATGTTTTTAAAGGAAGTATCATTAACGAATACTGTCAGGATATACGTCCATCGAATGGAATTCGTATACAAAGTTTTTTTCATGTGACTTACAACATACGTTCATTTGATCATAGAAGAATTATATTTTGTACTCTCTCTGGTATTGTGTGATGTTTGTAAAATTTATTTCTTTTATTGGACTTAGGATGAAAGGAAATATTTGAAAAATGAAGTTGTGTGTTTTAATTTGAATCATTTGAGAGACGTTCTAAATTATTTGTAACATTAAAATTATATTTTATTATTAAGTACAGATATTTTATAAGCAGCGCAATTCAGTTTATCTTCATTTTCTGGTGTTGGCTATAGTATTAAAAATTGTAGAGACTTTATTATAAGAAGAAGATAGTTATAAGTTTGAGGAATTCAATGACGACATTCGTGGATTGTGATCCCTACTTGTTGCACATTATTATACAGTGCACTTATTACATATTACACAGTATGTTTCTTGACGACATTTGTGAAGTCAGTCAACTATTTATTTCTATTTACGGTAATAAATTATTGTTAGTATTTGGAGTGGTGGGTAT
The DNA here is from genome assembly GCA_011170035.1 of Teleogryllus occipitalis. Taxonomy (NCBI): domain Eukaryota; kingdom Metazoa; phylum Arthropoda; class Insecta; order Orthoptera; family Gryllidae; genus Teleogryllus; species Teleogryllus occipitalis. Next base: position 25,340 of record BLKR01009445.1, on the reverse strand, counting down.
ATTTAGTTGAATTTTTATTTAACACCAAAGTCAGTATAGATTATTACAGTGACCAAATCGTAGAGGAAATATAATAATTGATTTTTCGTGTTTATCTTGAATTATGCGATGGTAGAACTGCATAAACCACAGTGACAACTAAAGAGTGATTCAAATTCCTTCTCTTAAAATATTTTTTTCTAACAATAAATGTTTCTCTTTTAATTTGGGTTACGAATAGGATTTGTGAGTCTGATTGTGTTCGCGCTGTAATGACAAAGGCAGTTTTATTATTGCATTCCCAAGTTTCACTTGACAAAAGGTTCATTATTTTGAAATGTTTTTCAAAAGAACAAAAGGATTTTCAGTGACTAGAGAAAAATTAGTACATTAATTTGAAATTCTAATAAAATTGTCAAACCTCGCAAATCCTATTCATGAATTTCCCAAAAAAGTTTTCACCCATCGATATTCGCAGTTCTGCTCTAAAACTCCCCTTTTCGCGTTATTCCCAACATCGCATTGAAGAAATAAATCATTCAACTTTATTGGCAACCGTCTCTGAGAGCAGCTGTCGTAAATCAGAAGTTGCTTTAAAAATTAACGATCTCTTAGCCCAAACATTTTATTTCAGTTCGGAAGCAGCAATGAAATCAAATTGTAACGAATCCATTGGTACACAAATCGTTTCGCATATTGGACGCAGGGCGTTATTGTGGAGCGACATTCCGTCCACATGCTCCAACAGAAACTAAGAGAGGCGTATACAGACGTAATATCTCGATCCATTCGCTGCCAGGAAAACTGCTTGCGCCGTTTCAATAACGCCCCAGTGAAAAACGAACCGCGTTTTGAGGGACGACCCCCTTAGCCCGTGATTCATTCTCGGCAACCGACGCACACTTAATCCGCGGCCGAGAACAAAATGGGAAGTGGATATTGCCCGACTTGCGCCATGTGTCACAAGCTCCTCAACTAACTGCGAGGAGTTGGTGGATCACTTTCTACATACTGTGGAGTCGGGTGTACGTCTTTTGTCATTAAAGTGAATTAGTAGGCTCATGAAAACTTTTACCATGACGTTTTTTTTGTTTTGTTTCTGTTGGAAATAAAAGGCAAGTGAAGCAAGAAAATTTCTCTCATTGCTGGTTTCAACATGGCTTTCGGAGTCTTTGTGATTTAACTTTTTAGCCTGTAAATTGCATTTTTGTAGTGGAATGTATAATTCTACAAAGAAAAGTAAGTATTTTGTATAATATGTATTATTATTTAAAATTTTTTTGTGAAAAAATTCGAATACTAACGAACTATATTACTTTTATTCTCTTGTAATGTTCGTGTTTAATACTATTGATGCAGTAATCAGTGATTGGAGTATAGCCCTTCGCACATTTCATTAAAATTATTTTATTGTGCGAATTTTAATACTTAAGAAGTTGAAAGCGTTTGTTGCTTTTTTCACCGTTTGACTTTATCTCTACAAAAAATATTACAATCAGACACTGAATCAGTATTTCTCGTTTTAGTAAATTTATAAATTTGCCGGGTGATCTATTTTAACACTTACTAAAAATGGCCAAAGAGAAAACGCGAAACTTCCAGAATAATTACTTAATTTTCAAGGCCGATTTTCAAAGACTGAGCTATGAACAGAGCTCGAAGGTTGGATAAGAGAAAACAAAAAAAACTATATAATTTTAAATACAATAAAACGCTTATTGAGAGAAAACGAAAGAAAATATTTACCCTCAAAATAATAACATTGGGAAGTAATTGAAATGCAGACATCCGGTACCTTATTAACGTTTAAGACATATTTTAGTCTCCGAAAGTTCTGCAAACTGCGACATGGTGTGTAGGAGATTTTTTGCCATTATATTTTCGGCGTGAAGTTACATTATTACTGATCATTTCGTCTTTAATTTTCTTGAAATTATTTCGAAATTATAACTTGACTTTAAAATCGTTTGTTATTTTAAAGAAAATCATATTCAATTATTGTATTACCAAATAAACTAATATATTGGATTTTTGTCGTATGCTGTGCATTGGTAGCATTAGTTACTATTTAAAAATAGCTTATCGACTCTGAAACACAGATCAGGTCGGTGTTTACGCCAGGAAGCGTTACAAAGCTTCCTTCCACTCCTGCCCTTCAGAAACAGTTTTTTACTTTCTCGCTACGGAGTAGAGAGAAAGTTATGTAATGCTGCGTAAAAGAACAGTGATTTTTCGGCAGAAAAACTCGTTTTACAGTGTATCGAAAAAGTGGATAAATCCAGTTGCTTAATTTAGAAAAATCTTATATCACGTGGTGCAGTCAGAATTCGTGTTTTGTGGGTCATTGATACCGAAATATCGAATGACGGAAAAACGTCTGTCCGTCTGTGAACATCACTAAACGTTATGCTAAACCGTTATGCCGATTTTCTCCAAAATTCAGTCAGAAGTCAGAATCCGTGTTTTGTGGGTCATTGATACCGAAATATCGAATGACGGCAAAACGTCTGTCCGTCTGTGAACATCACTAAACGTTATGCTAAACCGTTATGCCGATTTTCTCCAAAATTCAGTCAGAAGTCAGAATCCGTGTTTTGTGGGTCATTGATACCGAAATATCGAATGACGGCAAAACGTCTGTCCGCGTGTGAACATCACTAAACGTTATGCTAAACCGTTATGCCGATTTTCTCCAAAATTCAGTCGGAAGTCAGAATCCGTGTTTTGTGGGTCATTGATACCGAAATATCGAATGACGGCAAAACGTCTGTCTGTCTGTGAACATCACTAAACGTTATGCTAAACCGTTATGCCGATTTTCTCCAAAATTCAGTCAGAAGTCAGAATCCGTGTTTTGTGGGTCATTGATACCGAAATATCGAATGACGGCCAAACGTCTGTCCGTCTGTGAACATCACTAAACGTTATGCTAAACCGTTATGCCGATTTTCTCCAAAATTCAGTCAGAAGTCAGAATCCGTGTTTTGTGGGTCATTGATACCGAAATATCGAATGACGGCAAAACGTCTGTCCGTCTGTGAACATCACTAAACGTTATGCTAAAACCGTTATGCCGATTTTCTCCAAAATTGATATTCCCGAATCGATCTCACTGATGTCGCGGCCTTTTGAATTTTTTTTTATTTACACAATGAAAATTTACAATCTATTTCATTTCGAAATAATAAGTAAATATGATAATTCACAATAAAATACAATAATCAAAGAAACAATAATTTACAGAAAAGTCCCCCATTGGTGCTTTCCAGGATCAATACATAAGGACTATAACAGAAAAGAGAAAAAGAAAATATTAGAATAATAATAACACAAAACGGAGAATAATTTTTGTGTTGGGTATGTCAATGTCAAATACTAAAGCGGCAAGGAAGTTGCAAAGGGGAGGTTCTATTGAGGCGAGATATTTCTTGGCTATTGTCTAAAAGGTTTAGGGCTAGATGATTTGGATGGGTTTCCAGGCGTTTATTGTAGTTTAGGCTAATTTCTTGTATCTTCTCTTGAATTGTTTGAATACTGAGGTCTCGATGGAGTGCTGCATTAGACATGTACCAAGGTGCTGATGAGATGACTCTTAAAATTTTTGACTGGAATCTTTGAAGAATTGATATGTTTGTTCTGCTGGCTGTGCCCCAGATTTGGATTCCATATGTCCATACAGGAACTAGGATGGTTTTATAAATTAGCAATTTATTTTCCAGGGACAGCTTGGATTTGTAGCCAATAAGCCAGTAGAGTTTCCTTGTTTGCAGCTGGAGCTGTTGTTTCTTGGCTTGTATATGCTTTTTCCAGGTGAGACGTCTATCCAAGTGAAGACCTAGATATTTTACGCAATCGGTTTGCGGTATTGTTTTTCTGTTGATTTCTACTGGCGCGCACGTTTCTTTCCTGAGAGTAAATGTAATGTGAGCTGACTTGTTCTCATTTACTTTTATTCTCCACTTCTTAACCCATTCTTCGAGTGCGATGAGATGGTCTTGCAGGTTGTCCGATGCTCTTCTAGGATCAGGGTCTGAAGCTAAAATGGCTGTATCATCAGCAAATGTCGCAATTACTGTGTTTTCTGTTTCAGGAATATCTGCTGTATATAACAGGTAAAGCACTGGACCAAGTACGCTACCTTGTGGTACCCCAGATTGAATAGGATAAAGGTCTGAGGGTTCGTTTTGATATTTGATTTGGAACTGTCGATCCGTAAGATAAGATTTGAAAATATCCAGGAAGGAATGTGGTAGATAGAGTTTTAATTTGTACAGGAGACCCTTATGCCATACTTTATCGAAGGCTTGCGTGACATCAAGAAAGGCAGCAGAACAGTATTGCTCGTTTTGGAAGTTGTTCTCTATATATGATGTGATCCTGTTTATTTGTTCGATGGTGGAGTGCTGCTGGCGAAATCCAAACTGATGGTCGGGAACGATGTTACGGATGTGAGGTCGCAGTCTTGCTAGGAGAAGTTTCTCAAATACCTTAGATAAAACTGGAAGTAGACTTATAGGACGATATGATGACGCTTCGTGTGGGGATTTGCCTGGTTTAAGGAATAGCAGAATTTGGGCAACCTTCCATTGGGCGGGGTAATGTCCAGTGCGAATTATTCCATTGAAGAGTGCTGTGATCAGTGCAATCCCTTTGCGTGGTAGTTCTTTTATCAACTGTGCAGTGATGAGGTCATAGCCCGGTGCTTTTCTGCAAGGCAGGTCCTTCTGTATTACTTTACATAATTCTTTAGTTGTAATAAACTTTATAGGAAGGGCCATTTGTGCTGGTGAATCTAGATATTCTTCGATTTCCTCTTCATCTCTCATATTCGTAGGCGGGAAGCTCTGAAAAACGTTAGCGAAATGGTGTGTGAATACTTGAATTTTTTTCTGTAGCACTTCTGGCCCATTTACTATTTTTGTCTCGAATTGGGGGTTCAGGTTTGATTGGGTGCTTTAAGTATTTTGTGGCTTTAAATAGGGAGTAATCTGTAGCTTCTGTCGGAGAAAGGCTAGAGATGTAATTTTGAAACTTGTTATTTCTGAAGTTCTTTAGTAGCCTGCTGAGTTGTCTAGTGGCTCTATTATAGTTGGTTTTATCTCCTGGTAGTCTTGAAGTTTGCCATATTCTTCTTAACCTTCTTTTCTCATTGACTTTGTTGATGACTTCCGCAGGCCACATTGTGCAATTTTTAACGGAAGTTCGTTGAGATGTTGCATGCCATGCTGCAGTTTGTATGCTTTGCGTGACATACTCAGTTGCTTCATCAATGTCATCAGCAGATTTTAATGGCATTCGAATTTGGGCGTTGTGGGAGATCCAGTTTCGGTACACATTCCAATTGGTATTTCTATTTACAAGTATGACGGGAGCGGGTCGTAGTAATATTGTATTACTAATAGTGACAATAACAGGAGTATGGTCAGATGATAGTTCATGGGATGCTTCTATGGAGTAGTAACCAGATGATATACCTTTGGCGATGAAAAAATCTAGTAAATCTGGAATTTTGTTTGGATCTGTAGGCCAATACGTAGGTTCTCCTGTAGAGATGGTTTCAAGCTGAAGTGATGTTACTGCTTTCTGGAGTTCTCGTCCTCTTGTAGTGATGAGCCTTGATCCCCACTGTGTATGCTTTGCATTAAAGTCTCCTCCTGCTATAAATCTCGAGCCTAAGTTGTTAAAGTAGGTTTCAAAGCGTGCTTTATTAATATTGAATCTTGGTGGACAATAGAGAGCACTTACTGTAAGAGGTCCACGCCAGTCAGTGATTGTTATAGTAGTAGCTTGCAGATCGATGTCTTGAAACTCTTTTTCTTCATGATGTTTTATATTTTTTCTAACGAGGATAGCAGTGCCTCCGTGTGCATGACCGTCAGGGTGTTTAGTATCATATATTATATAGTTTTTTAATTTGAAGTAATTCTTGACTGTAAAATGTGTTTCTGATATTAGTATGATGTCAATTTTGTTCTGCGAAAGAAATATTTTGAGTTCTTGGCGATGTTGCGCCAAGCCGTTGGCATTCCATGCTGCAATTCGAAAAAAATTACACATTGGATAATTTAGTCACTAATGTTGATACTAGATTTAGGAGAGCATTTATTTGCTGGCTTTGTTGTAGCAGAACATTTTCAAATCTTTCAAATGAGTGCTGGATAATGCTCAGAATAGAGTGGTTCTCATCAAGATATTGAGGTTCTGTGCGCTTTGACCGAGCAATATCGGCCCACGTTCTTTCGTTAGCTTGTGAACGTCTTTTGTTTACTTCATGATAAATATTTTCACTCTCGTTATTTTGTGCCTTCATTGTCATCTCTTTTTGAAAATTACTTCTTTGTTTATTAAGTTTATAATAGCCTTTCTTTTTTAGTATTTCCTGGTATACTTTACAACCTTTATAGTTTGCAGGATGATTGCCTTCACACAGAGCACATGTTGCTTCACTTTGCCTTTCTTTTTCACATTTATCTGGAGCGTGTTCTCTTCCACACTTAACACACCGAAATGGGTACGCACAGTAGGTTCTGGTATGTTCGTATCTTTGGCAATTTTTACATTGAACTATGTCTCGTCGCTTCATACGCGGTGGTTCAAATGCAACAACACAATTTAGCAGTCGGTTAATTTTAAATATTTCTTTGTTATTAGAATTGGGTTCAAGGTCTATGAAGAACAAAGGGAGAGGTCACTTCGTTACCCTATGGCGGACATTTATTATATTTCTTACTTTATGCCCCTCTTCCAAAAGCGCAGCTTTGATATCTTTGACGTCTACAGTATGATGTATATGACGTAAAACAACTCTATACGCACGTTCTTGTTTCAATTGATACGTATAGTAAACGTGTTTGTGGCTTGATAAATGCTTTACTACTGCTCTGTAAGCATCTGGAGTTTTTGGTGCTATTTTGATTTTGTCATTTGACAGAGATTTTATCTCGAAATCTTCAGTTTTTAAAGCTTCTTCTATGAACTTTACCATGGCCGGGACATTATTAACATTTGGAACAAATATAGGCGGTACTGTGGTTTTCGAGGAAGTTTCCTCAGTATTTTCTACTGTATCTTCTGCACTGAGTACACTAAACTTATTGTGCGTGGGCACAGTAATAATATTAACATTATTATCGCTAGACGCTGTCTTTTGCCTTACCCTTCTATTTTCTTCCGGGTCGAGGTCGGCTGAGTTCGGTCGTTTTGGTCGAGCTGGTTTGTACGTTTGCCATGAATTCTGGGTCAGGTCCACGGGAAAAGATGGATCTTGATCCATGCTGTGGCTGCCGCTGCTTGTTGATTCTTCTGTTGACATTGTGTTGAGAGATGTAGCTGACCGGGTATTGGCAGCTACGACGTTCTCACTACATGTTGCCGTGCCTCTAATACACTGCAATATTGAATGGATCACAAAATTTGTTGTCTTTGCTGAATTGTTATAGATAATAACACTGTTCCTGTGCACAATTTAAATGTTCAACACGAAACACAAGTTGTTATCGCTTGGCCTCTCCTTATCTTGGCACGTTCACTGTCGAGCAAGGTAAGGCTACGGAGCGGCGGACACGATCCGCACACCACGGCGTCCAGGCGAGAACTGCCTTTTGAATTTGAAACTGATATTTTAATTTTGCGGGTTCTTTACACGAAGTGCCTGGGACATTTTCCAAATTTTTCAAAAAATGGCTCCATTGTTTCTGATTAAATATTTTGTTCCATATAGTGAAGGACGAAAATTTCAATAGTTCAATTTTTTTCCGGAATCTTCCAACAACTAGAGGATTAAAGAGAGAATTTTTTCCTTTAATGAAATCTGTTCCTAAAGATAGGATTTCAAATAAGGACCTGTAGATTTTTTCGAAAAGTTGAGTAAGTTTTCCCGTAATTTAACGTGAAAGAATGGGCGAAAAAGTACGTGCTCTTTTAGCAACACTATTTTTCCCTGAAGGATCGCGACTGTGAAAGCTGCCTCATTTACATGAAAATAATTGACAGCAGTCATTGGTTCCAATCTCCTTGCAATTCCGCAATAGTGAACAATTATCCGTAATCGTGAAGCGTTGGATTGGTCCAGGCATGGCAGTCTCCCTTTACCGTTAGCAGTTATTGTGGAGGCAAAACTTTCAGTCGTAAATCGACCGTGAAAGGGGGATCTTCACCACTTTTTGCGTTTGCATTTGCCAGAATTGTTTTATTAAGTGGTCGCGCTGTAACCTGGATCTCTTTCATTCTACCGTGAGTCTTGGTACGTCCAAACTAATAATCAAATCTAGCTAACTTTTGAATTAGTCTGTTAAATTTCACATGACCCAAAATGAGTGAATGTAGTTCTAACTAGAATCAGATTTGCAGAATAACGTTAGTCGGATGAAGTTTTAAGGATTAACCAACACTTGGTAACTGGGATAGATGAAATATGTTGCGGTAACGACAAAGAACAATATATGTAATAAACAATGATCAGGCTGCTAGTGGGAAATATCTAAGAATAGAGAGAGACAAAGTGTGTAGTTTCGAGCTCCAAGTCGTAAATTTCTATTAACATTATATTTACACGCATGTACATTTCAATATTGACGCTTCCCTGCGCATTTCCGAGTTGCGGCTCAAGCTCTCTGGCTTCGGGATTTAAATAAAACAAACTTGAGTGTGTCGAACACAGCTTTGAATGCATTTCTATGCCAAATTACATTTTCAAAACATGCGAAACACCTCACACTCGTACAATCACCAGACTTTAGCCAGCGCTCCATAGCTAATTCCAATATTAGTATATTGATTCCAACATGTTGTAGTGTGCACAAAGTCACCTTTATGTTCTCATATTCAGCGAAACGAAATGGACTAACTGGGTATCAGAGACTTTCTTTTTCATCTGGTGCACTATTTGATGCCTCAATCACATCAGCATGCTGTGATTTTATTTTCACCTTAAAGATAATTACTAACGGCCTAGTGACTATTAGACGCAAAATTGATTTAATTAGATATTGTCATGTAGCACAACTATTTAGCAGTTGATGTATCGCTACACTGTTGGTTCCGGGTGTTGTCGGCTGTACGTGAACTCTTAGATTAACTCCTATACATATAAATTTTATCTTCTACGTTAACTTTGAAAAATGTTTCGGTCTATATTGGGGTCATATTGAATTCGAATTGAATTCAAGATTATCAGCGTCACTCATGAGTTAAACGCAACCTACCGCAACCTTCTCTAAAATCCAAAACATAAGCATCTTTTCCCGTGCAAAATCAACTAATAAATAATTCGTGTGATTTGGCAATCATATTAATTATTTATTAGTATTATTAGTAATTTCATTGTTTTGCAATATATCTTCTTCTTCTTCTTCGGCATTTTCCCCTTAGGAGTTTGCCGTTTTCACCCTCCACAACTCTCGATCTTCCCAATCTCGTGGTTTGAGGCCTCTATCCTTCATAGCTTCCTGGATGTATTTTTCCCATTCTAAAACTGGTCTTCCTCTTTTCCGTCTCTCAGGTGGTTGCCATTTTAAGATCTTGTGTGGCCATCTGTTTTCTGACATTCTCTGAACATGTCCATACCACTGTAGTGCTCTATTTTCCAAGGTCTTCGTAATAGAACAAATTATATTCATCCTTCTCCATATTTCTTCATTTCGCACTCTGTCCTTGCGCGTAAGTTGTAGGCATCGTCTCATGTAGTCCATTTCCACTGTCCTTATCTTATCTCTTATTTTTTGTGTTTGTGGCCACATTTCTGCTCCATATAGTACTATATTTTCTACCACACAATGGAATATCCTTCTTTTGACGTCTTGGCGGATATTGTTATTCCATAATATGCCGTGTAAAGCTTTGGTTGCTTTCTTCCCCATAATTATTCTCGAGTTTATATCTGCAGCACATGTACCCGAGTTGTTTATTAAAGATCCAAGATATTTGAAGGTGTTACAGCTTTTAATTTTGTTACCATTCATGTCTATATCTGTTATTCCTTGTCCAATGCACATACATTCGGTTTTATTAAAATTTATTTCTAATCCCCATTTATTATATTCTTCTATTAGTTTTCTGAGCATGTACACCATATCCTCTTCATCTTGGGCAAAGATTACCTGGTCATCAGCAAATAGAAGGGAGTGAAAGGTTTCGTCTCCAATTTTTATTCCCATGCCAGAACATTTTCTGTACCAGTTATAGAGGGCTTGTTCTAGGTAGATATTGAACAAAATGGGAGATAACCCACATCCTTGTTTTAGACCCTTGTTTATCAGAAAGCTTCCCGTTAACTTATCTCCAATTTTCATTTGGGCTTCGGGGTTTTTGTAAAGTTTTTTAACCAGATTGATCCACTTTTCTTTTATATCAACCTTTCTCATTGCTTCCCATATCTTTTTTCTTGGGACACTATCGTATGCTTTCTGGAGGTCTATAAAGGTTAGATAAATATTCATATTTCTGCTTTTATGTTTCTCTATAACTTGTCTGATACAGTGGATGTTATCTAGGCATGATCGTCCTCGTCTAAAACCACTCTGCTCTTCACTCAATACAGGTTTATCTTCTTCGATTTTTTTACTTAGAATACTAGAAAACAATCTTGCTGTTGACGGTATGACACTTATTCCCCTGTAATTCGCACATGATTGTTTGTCCCCTTTTTTAAATATAGAAGAGATGTAGGATATGTTCCATTCTACAGGTGGATCCTCTCCTACTTCTATCTTATTGAACATTTTCTTTAGGTATTTGGCAACCACATCTCCACCATATTTCAGGAGCTCCATTCTTATATTTCCAGGTCCTGGGGCTTTATTGGTTTTTGCTTTGCATAGTGCCTTTTTAATATCATCCTCAGTTATTTCAAAATTGCTTTCCTCCACATCTCTTATTTCTTCTTCTCCCTCACATTCTGGTCTGTTTTCTTGTAGAAGCATTGAGTAGTGTTGTATCCATTTTTGAGAGGGAATTCTTTGTACTATGCTTTTACACTCATTATTTCTTCTAATTTTATTTATAATTTTCCAGGCTTCTGATGATTTATTGTATCCTATAGTTCCATCGATGTATGTACCCTCTCCCTCAGAAAAAATGTCGTTCAAAATTCTATCTTCCACACCGCGCCGACAAACTTGGACACCCCTCGGCCTGGGGGAGGGCAGGGGGAGGGACGCGTTGACCAATCGCTAGCAGGTAGAACCACACTTGTCTGTGATTGGTGCAACATCCCAAGGGGCAGAAAGAACACTGTCTCAGGGGGAGGGGGCTAGTTCGTTTACGTACGAGACGGAAATATCGTCATATTTCCCTGCCGAAGGAGATAGTTTGCCTGCGCGTACGCCACGACGAAAAAAATATTTCTAACCGGGTTTTCCGTCCAGAATGATTGTCTATAGACCAGTAAATATTTATCATTTTAGCAACAATTATGCTAACTTTTAGTAATCGATTTGTAACTCCTGACAAACTGCTATTTTGAGATATTCATTTCAGGCACAATTTGCGGTGCCTTCCCGGCCGTGCTAACGCATTTCCAATTTGTTTATAAAATTATAAATTGTTGCAAAATTGTTAATTCGCTGTTTTTGGTTCTGGGACATCGGGAGACTCTCCCCCTTTAGATTTGCAAAATTTGGAAATTGTTTATAAATTTGCAATTGTTGCAATTTTTTTTATTGTCTAATCTGAATGGCGTTTAAATGTGATGCAAAATTCCGGAATCCGTTCGGTGCTATTTTATCTCGTTCTCGAGATATATGTAATTGTTTATAAGAATTTAACATCTTAGTAGACCCCATTTGTTTGCGCTTAATTCATTCGCGCTAGCAGAATGGGCATACTGAAAAAACAGTTCTCCAATGCCGCGCTTTTGCATACCTAATACGCTTAAAATGCACTTGCTTGTAAACAAATTCTGTGGCCAATTTCATTATGCTAAATTCGTGTTTTTACGGTGAGTATGAGCATAACTTTTATTTGGTTTTTATATTCTCTTTTAAGTCCTACAATTTTCAAGTCGATATATTTATCAAATATGAAAGAAATTGATTAGAAAAAAAAATTTTTCAAGGTGCATTACGCGCAAACAATTGTTTCTGTTTTTCTATCAAAGGGATGTTGAGCAACCGAATAACTGTATTATTAATTTTTTTTAAGTCCCCTGTTAACACCGAGAGTCAGAAACTATTTGTTCCTCTTGTTTAACCATTACCATTAAAAAATAGGGAAACATATTTCTTAGCTGTTTGCTATAAACTGCAGTGGATTGGATGAATGTAGTGTTAAGGTTTTCAAATACAGAAATATTCAATTTTGTGTTTTGAAAGATCACATGAGTAGAATCACACATCACAATATTTACACAAGTATAGAAATTTCTAAATAAACGTATATAAACTTTAAGTTAATATTTTCAATTCAATGTATCATTCCTTTCTAAAACTGTTAATATGATGATTTCATTGTATAATATTCAAATCAGAGCTTTATGTGCTAAATTTACGCATTGTTAATACATATTTTTAAACAACATTAATATATTTAATATACATCTGAAAGGTTTTTAGATTGGCGAACGTTTCAATGAAATTTCATGAATTCCTAAATGCTTGAAAATAAATACTTGTAAAATTAAATTATTGTAGCGTGTAAAAATATAACAAACTCACGTATTTGGTAAAACGAGTTGATATTACTAAAAGAAAGCAAAATAGATGTTATAACAATTCAAGGAGATTTAGCTTTTGTTTACAGTTTAGTAAATATCAATGCTCTAGCATTTCCCAGTGAAAATACATAGAACGAACTTGGTGGTCAAGTGATATGACCTTCCCAACACAGACTACATTTCAGTATCGTCAGAGTTCGAAGGTGGTTTATTGGCCGCCATTCTACGAATCTATCAAAACCTTGAATTTTGCACGACCATCTGTACAGCGAGAACGTAGCGGTTTATTAAACGGAAACGGGCCACTCGAGGTATCTAATATGCACTCTTTGAAAACGTTTAACCATTATAAACTATCCCTAAGAAAAATATCAAATAAACAATGTTAAATGTCACCAGCTTAACATTGCCTTTACTATTTGAATGTTTTCAACATCCCCAAAACGAACAGAAAACCCATGTTTTTACAGGTTATTATAAAACCAATTCAATAAATATAAGCATTTATTCACTTTATTATTTTTAAAACACTCAAATATCTACGATGTTATTTGATTCATGTCTTCATCGAAGATCTGAGATTAAAATACTGATAAGCAGAGAAAATTAAAGTAATTGTGAGTGATTGATGAAGTTGAATGATCAAATGAAAAACAATGTTTCTTGCTTCATATAATGCTATCTTGTTTAACAGACATGTAATTACATGTTATACCTATATTTAAACATCCAAACTAATGAAAATTTTCAAAATTAAAATCATCAATAAAACGTTGATTCATCAGCAAGGATTATATTATTAAATACTTTTTTGAGGTTCATGTGCTCCTGTGTGAATAACGTAGTAAACGTGATTCGTATGATCCAGTTTCTCAGAATAATACAAACCTGCTAGACACATACACTAAACATAATAGTTGTCAAATAGTTATTTACGACATGAGTATCATAAGATATCTTATTACAATACGAAATTGGAGAATTATCAAACAAGACTCTTTAGCCGAAATTGTTAACCAATTGAATATTGTAATATAATGTTACCATTTGAATATCATAGAAAGTAAGACGCAATTTGTCAAAATTCATGTGAACTATAATTTTTCTTTAAATTTTACTCCTTATCCTGCGAAAGATGTGTGACAGTACTTATGTTAACAGTTCTACTGCCATGGGTTTAATTAATTAGTTTGCAGTACGCAAATTATTGTTTTTGGTTTTAAAAAAGCATGGATATACAGAGTATCGGGGAAGGAAACGTCTAGAGTTTAAAAAAAGCTGTTTAAACAATTTTAATCATACTTTGTCTAATAAACAACATAAATATTTTGAATGGCTGAGCTGCAATAAACACGCAAATGTTGGTTTGAAAATATGATTTCTACGCATTCTAGAATCATGTAAACAGACCAGAAACATGTAACATGTTTATTATTAACAATATAAATTAATATATTAGTTCAGAAAAAAATTAACCGAGAAATAAAAAAGCAATCGAACTGAAAATTGGGTGCTTTTTTATTTCTAGGTTAATTTTTCTTTCCGATCAAATGTATTCATTTATTTTGTTAATCATAAACAATTTAGATATTAATGAAGTGTTTATATGCTTCTACAACGCAAATAGTTGCCTAGAAAACATATATCCAAACCAGCTTTTGAATGTTTATTGCGGCTTAGCCATTTGGAATATCCGTGTAGTTTATTAGACAAAATAAGCTTAAAATTGTCTTAACAGCTATTTTTCGAAGATTCAACATTTCTTCCCCGAATATCCTGTATATTAAAGGCTTGATTTCTGTTGGTACGCGACGGAACGGCGTTCCGGTTCTTTGGAAATAATTATGAAATTATATTATATATAAATAGCTATTGCTATTATATTAATAATTAATTCAAGGGGCGTTTCGGGGCCTAAGATTTTAAAAATAAAGGATATATGTATCATAATAACTCTTATGACGACACTGTTCTCAGTTACGTCAAGTTTTAATTTAGAGAATCAAAGTGAATGATCTAAGTTTACTCACTTAAATAAAGTTTTTCTTACTATACATACTATTTAGAATGTGTTTTATGTTCAAAATAAGTGTTGCCTCTACAGCATATATTTTCACGTATTATTCGTAATTGCTATGCAATATTCAATACGGACTATGTGGACCTGCAAAAAAGAAACAAAAAGAAAAGACCTACTGCAGCAAAAAATATTTTCCACTCGTCGGGATTCGAACTCGGGTCTTTAAAGTTAACTCACCTGACACGGTTCCCCCTCACCACCAGGTTACCTCCTTTCCGATGCGAAAAGAAAGTGAAGCATTTGCAGTTTAAAAAAAAAAACAGGGTGTTCAATTTATCTTAATACAAGATCTATTTTTAAAAAGAGATTTCATTAAACAAAAATCTCTAGCGTTCATATTGTTTTTCGACAATGTTATAAAGATCAGTCAGGGCTAATATTATACAGTAGAAAATTGGGGTTAATGTATTACACTTTAAGAGTTGTTATTTATTTATGTCCAAAATTAACAAGAAAATGACAAATGATAGGAAATATATTCTTTTATAATGACCATATAGCAAACACTCAGAATGTAACAATATTTGGGAGGAAAAAAATCAAAAATAAAATGCCTAATTTTTCCAGTCAAAAACTTTACCGCCGTGATATAAATCTTTTGACGTTACTTCGTAATTTTTTATGACACGATATTTTTGAAAATAGGTTATCATTAAGAAAGAATTAATATTCTTTTCTGCGTTAAAATAATGCAATAATATTAATCGTGTCATGATATATAAAGCCTCAATATTGTGGGGCTAATATGATACAACTTAAGATACTAATGTAATACGGGTGTCGGGGCTATTTTGATACACTAAAAATTAACACGCAGACAACTGGAAGGGATTTTTTATGTTTAATATTACATCAAAGGCGCTAAAATTCCGATTTGATGTTGATAAACTCTCCAAGTGTTTATCTGAGAAAGAAAGAGCAGGTGACAATTTATATAGATTTCCTCGTTCTCCTCGCTACCCAGTACATGGTGATTCACTTATGATTATCAATTGACGGGAGCTTCTACTGTTTCAGTGCAGTTACTGATTTTTCACTGGAATCACAAGGAATCAGGCCTACAATAGGAGCTAACACCATCCCTTCAACTCCAGATATCAACTGTTCTCATCCAGTACTTTTGAGATAAAACTGTTGGAAAAAAAATTTAAAAAAACAGTAGCCCTCCAAAGAATAAGGAAGCGGTTAGACCCAATAGCAGCAATCATTACTAGTGAAGAGTGGATCATTACTAGGAAAGAGTGGAGTGTTTAATTTACATTAATTTAATATCTATTTTTAAAAAGAGATTTAATGAAACAAAAATCTCTAGCGTTAGGATTTGTTTTCGACAATGTTAATAGGTATTTGCAATTTTCGAAAATTCAGATCGTTCGCCCAAAATTGAACGTACACCACCTTTAAACATCTTGTGGTTCGAGGAATAGATTCACAGGAAAATTGGAGCTCTTTTTGAGAAAATTATGTAAATATGATGAGGTTTGGTGTAAAGTATCTTCAAAATTAAAAGATTCGTTTCAAATTCGAAGATTCGTAATATTAGCCAGATCGTTCAAGGAATATCCATTTTGGTGAAAATCGTGTTTACTTTAGGCTCTAGAATTACTCACACGAAGACGGATTCACAAAGAGGGGTTTTGGAAAATCACTTTTTCGGGTTCAAAAAACAAGCGTTTTGACAGCCTTGTGTATAGAAAATAAAAGAACAATACCAACAATCCACTTTTTCGAACTAGCTACTTACAAAACGTGTTTTCTGTGAAAATTTCGACACTTCCTCCTACGGCATTACGTAACTCTTTACACGTGGAGGTAAAAATATTCCAGAGTTACTGGGATTTGAACTCGGATCCCTGTAGTCTGTAGGTCTGGCTCGACCGCACTGAGCTATCACCGGTATTTCTCAAAACGCTGTCCAAGCACACTTATTACGTTAAGAATAGTTACGTGATATTCATTGCACTTAGATTTTTTATTAGAGAAATGTTCTACATGTGTCAAAGATATCAAATTCACAAAAATAATGCAACCGCATAAAACCCACGCAACTACATAGCTCCTTTTACTAAGAAATATTTTCAACCAGAAGCCGTCGTCTTTAGAACACTCTGTGGACGTCGTTCCCGGTCTTATCTTTCGGCGACTACGGCCAAGGTTGAATTACGTCACAGATGAAAGTTGCGATAACGCTAGAGCTCAACACGGGCGCTTGCAGACGTTCTGAAGCCAGAATCGCAATTGGGGCATATTTATACGTGATTCTTAAAGACATTAACACACTAAAATAAATAGTGGCGCCTCAAAACACATACTTTATGTGATATTTATAATGGATACGAATGATTATAACTATACAATTAACCGCAAAATTGTTTCTACCCGCAAAAATAATTCGCAGTGGATGAGATTCGATCTTACGTGCCTAAGCTTCTCCAACAGCGCGCTTACCTGCTATACCACCGAAACTCTTATAACTTTTGTTTCTCACAAAGATGATTTTAAACTGTCATGTATCACAGATTTGACTAAAAAAGAACGTGCAGCGTTGAGATGCTTGTGTTAACTACAGACGGACAGACAGACGCCAACATGAGATCTAAAAATTCATCATCATCATTTCATTCATCAATTCATCAAATCATTCTCTTAAACGTTCTTGAGATTATGGAAAAAAATAATAAAAACCCATGACGCCGCTTTTGAGAACATTTTGAAAATATCTCTGGGGCTTTATGTAAAGTACCTCCCAAAATTAAAATATCGGTTTCGAATTATTCAATTTTTCGGTAACAACGATCCACAAAACATGAATTCTGGCTACTAAACGCGTTAAAGGATTTCCCCCTAAATTTAGCAAATAAATTTATTCACTTTTTCGTTACCAGGATGGGACGGTTTTTCTACCGAAAATTCGCCGTATTCTGATGCACAATTACAATACCTTTTCTTCTTACGACAGTAAGTGCGAGAAAGTAAAAATCAATAAAAACATTAAATCCTTTTTTCCACCCCCCATTTCCGTCTTCCTAAAGGCCTAATAAAATAACCTGTCCAACATAAAATGTATTAACCCCTATGTTATTTTTCCTAATTTACCAATCCCCGTCTCAGTACAGGGGAGTGGAGGCCAAACTAGGAGAAGAAAAATCCCACACCACTAACACCTGGCTGTAGAGTCCCAACTGGGACAGGCAGCTGAAGAGAGCATCAACCTCAGAAGCGTCGGCAATAAGCGCAACAATGGATGCTGTGGGCAGCAACAACGGACGCTGCCAACAATGGGCACATATTTGCTTATCAATTCCTGTTAAAATTGTTTTGTTTTTCAGTTAGCATTGCTGTGATTAAATGTTCTTATAAGACTTGTTTATGGACCACTAATTCGTGTTTCGAATACATAAAATTATTTTTGCCTGATCTCAAGATATTCTAAAATCATTCTTAAATATTATATTTTCTTTTAAATGATGACCTTACAAGTACAACCAAACAAATCATAATTAGTCTCTTCATAAATAATTAAGAAATTAAACAGTTATAGATGCCCCGGAGAGCAGTACGCCCGCTAAAACATTTCATTTTCGCTGCGAACTCTATTTCAAAATCTATTTTAATTTGCTACTTTATTTATTGAAAAAGGTAAAATAATTTGGAAAGTAAATGAATGAATACTATTATAAGTACGTATTACCTAATGCATATCTCCGTGTATATATATATATATATATATATATATATATATATATATATATATATATATATATATATATATATATATACACACACTTCTCGACTTTAAACTTTATTACAACATTTTATTGAACGTAGAGATATTCTAACATTAACGTTAAGTAAATAAAGGCCGGTATTACACTGTAAAAGATTTTTGTCAAAGGTGTTTTATAAAAGAAATATGACAGTGTAATAGCCAATCTTATATAAAATTTCTTGGATAAAATGTAGTCTCCGGCTTCCAAGTTTTATCATATTTGGTAACATGGCGTCCGATATAGGGGTATTGCTTCAACCAAAGTCATAATTGCTGAGTGCGAGTAATTAGAATGTTTATATAATACTGTCCATCCGAACTACAAAAGTAAAACCAAACGAATTAACGTTTGTTGGACACATTTTCCCGGGAAGTGGAAAATATGGTGTTTGGAAAATGCCCAGTTCAGGAAGATAATTTTTTAAACTTTCCTATCAGAGGACTGAATTTCGAAAGAAGGAAGAACGACAAAGAAAATTGAATGTTTCCTCATCCATCCTCAAATAATTCTTCATTTCGAAGGTCTTTAATTAATGCTTCACAATGTGCGACCCATAACCTCACCATGGCGTTGTTCTAAAGCCTCACCCTCAAACGTTTTCTTATTTACCTTTTACTACATTAGCATTAAACATAGATTAGTTATAATAAAACATAAAGTAGCAAAACAACTATTTGTGCGTAATTGATTGTAAATCGCGAGCAAACCTACATAAAATTTGGACGAAATGTAATACGCTCATCAAATTTCTTTGTCAAAGTTTTCTCATCAAAGTTCAAAGACTGCCACAAAGTTCTTTATCAAAGATATGTCATATAACTTTTATGGTGTAATACCGGCCAAAGCCGCCGTATGTTATATCTTTCCCATTCATGTCGCCAACAATGAACTTCTCGGAAACACATCTCAAATATCCATAGTTGAATATTATAACAACAAAATATCAAATTTTTGTAATAAATGTTCCTTCAAAATTCCGGTATTTTCCGTTTTTCTTTCATGTTATATTTAAATACTATTATTAAGAGAGAAAACCTCATTGAGATAATTTCAATTAAATCAATGCAACTCAAAGAGCAAACGCTCGTGCGATTTGAAGAATAAACGCTAGTTTCTTTCTGTACTCAGAATTCGTCTAGTATATGAGTTAGGCCACGGGGATACCAAAATTTAAGAAAACGTTCACATAATACATTTCTCCCTACAGTACATTACTCACAATTTTTAACTGTTTTTGACATTAAATGAAAAATACAGCGTCGTAATAGCGCCTTGTCCGTCCTGACAATCATCAGAATTCAAAAGAAATTCAGAATGACAGCTCGTCAAACGAAGCGGGGAAATTCAAATTTGCTATTTCAAAAATTGTAAAATTATCTAAAGTACTTATATTTTTAAACAATTGTACGTGATCTTTTTTAAAGGACTGATTATTTGAAAGGAATATTTGAAGATCTGTTTTTGATGAACACATTTCATTAAGGAAACAAACTATCTTCAATACTTAAGTTGTAGGAAAACGCCGGAAAAAATTGTTTTGTTGCATTTTTGGAAAAAATAAATATATGAACGAAAATCATCTCCGCCATCGTCTTATAGCGTCCAATACGCTATCCGGCAATAAAAGTTAACCAGAAAAGTTCATGCCATTTTTTTAATTTTTGAAAATGTTTCAGGGGCTTCTTGTAGAGTACCATCCAAAAATAAAATATTGATTTGAAATTCAGGAGGGCTCGACATCAGCCAGATCGCTTGCGGAATATCAATTTTGGAGAAAATTGCCTGAACAGTTTAGCCGATTGCATTGTTCACAGAAAAAAATACGTTTTACCCTTAATCGTTTTTTGTTTTTGTTTTTTGTATTTACTACCCACCAAACCTGGCTTCTGGCTACACCACATGTTAAAGGGATTTTATTCTATATTTATCAACTGAATTTATCCACTTTTTTTTGACACCAGGGTCCGGAAATTACAGTTTTTTGTCGAAAATTAGCCGATTTCCTCCGTAGAATTACGTAATTTTTTACTTTCTTGTATACGCACATACATACGGAGTAATATACGTATATTAATACGTAATATTACGTAATACGTAATACGTAATAATACGTAATACGTAATATTTAAGACAAAGTTATGTAATGCTCCGCGAAAAAAACGGCGAATTTTCGGCAGAAAAAATGTATTGCCGGGCCCTGAAAACAAAGGAGTGGATAAATCCAGTTACTAAATTAAGAGAAAAAATCTCTAACACGTGATGTAACCATAATTCCTGTTTTGTGGGTCTTTGATGCCAAAACACCAATTGAAGGCAAAACGTCAGTCTGTCTGCGTCTGTCCGTCTCTCCGTCCATCTGTGAACACTACTAGCGCCTAAACAGATCGTACGATCTTTTCCAAATTGAAGAATCCCTTGTCGATGTGATTCTAGTTGAAACTTTGAGATATTAAAAATCATTCTTTAAAATTTGAGGGTACATTACATGAAGCCGTTGGTCATTTTCAAAAGTTTCTCAAAAACGACCCCAATTTTTTTCTTTAAATTTCTTCTAAGAATAGAGTAAAATACACCTATAAAGGCGACATACGTCCTATGTCCACTGTAAACTCTGAATTTTCGAAAATTGGAAAAGTTTGAATTTTTTCGGCGTTTTCCTACAACTCTAAAATTGAACACAGATTTTCCTTTCAAATGAAATTTGTTGTCCATAAATAATTCTTTCAATAAGGTCATATAATTTTTTTTGAAAATTACAGACAGACGAACAGACACAAGAACAGACACATCAACAGACACACGAACATACAGGTTTTTCGCCGTCGTTCGATTTTTCTGTATCAACGACCCACAAAACATTGGTTTCTGGCAACACGAGTTAAAGGATTTTTTTCTACATTTCACAACATTAGTTAACCCTTTTTACGTTACCAGGACCCGGCATTAACAGTTTCCCCATAGATTCTAACAATAATATTCGAATGTTGTTGAAATAATGCCTTTATTATGATTTTCCTATAGATTTGTTAAGAATACAAAGTAAAGAACAGAAGATTCCTTTCTTATTGTATTTCATTTCATATTGTTAATAAATCTCTTTTTAATATTTACTGATTATTTCACCTTTGGAATTGATTGAAAACTTTTGTTGAATAGAAACAATGAAAAACCATTTTTTCTTCCTTTCTGGTAACTATGTAGTAAGAAGAAAAGGTATTGTAATAATGCGCCGGGAGACGGGGATTTTTCGACAAAAACCTCTAAATTCCGATCACTGGTCACGACAAAAGTAGATAAATGTTATTCTTGTATATAGTGAATTACTTCAATACGTTTGTAGACAGAATCCATGTTTTGTAAGTCCTTGTTACTAAAAAATCTATTTACGACAAAACGTCTGTTTGTCCGTCTGTAGTTAACAAAAGCATCTAAACGCCGCACGTTCTTTTTTAGTCAAATCTGTGATACATGACAGTTTAAAATCATCTTTGTGAGAGACAAAAGTTATAAGAGTTTCGGTGGTATAGCAGGTAAGCGCGCTGTTGGAGAAGCTTAGGCACATAAGATCGAATCTCATCCACGGCGAATTATTTTTGCTGGTAGAAACAATTTTGCGGTTAATTGTATAGTTATAATCATTCGTATCCATTATAAATATCACATAAAGTATGTGTTTTGAGGCGCCACTATTTATTTTAGTGTGTTAATGTCTTTAAGAATCACGTATAAATATGCCCCTATTGCGATTCTGGCTTCAGAACGTCTGCAAGCGCGCCTGTGTAGAGCTCTAGCGTTATCGCAATTTTCATCTGTGACGTAATTCAACCTTGGCCATACTCGCCGAAAGATAAGACCGGGAACGACGTCCACAGAGTGTTCTAAAGACGACGGCTTCTGGTTGAAAATATTTCTTAGTAAAATGAGCTATGTAGTTGCGTGGGTTTTATGCGGTTGCATTATTTTTGTGAATTTGATATCTTTGACACATGTAGAACATTTCTCTAATAAAAAATATAAGTGCAATGAATATCACGTAACTATTCTTTTCGTAATAAGTGTGCTTGGGCAGCGTGTTGAGAAGTATCTGTGATAGCACAGTGCGGTCGAGCCAGACCTACAGACTACAGGGATCCGAGTTCAAATCCCAGTAACTCTGGAATTTTTTACCTCCACGTGTAAAGAGTTACGTAATGCCGTAGGAGGAAGTGTCGAAATTTTCACAGAAAACACGTTTTGTAAGTAGCTAGTTCGAAAAAAGTGGATTGTTGGTATTGTTCTTTTATTTTCTATACACAAGGCTGTCAAAACGCTTGTTTTTTGAACCCGAAAAAGTGATTTTCCAAAAAACCTCTTTGTGAATCCGCCTTCGTGTGAGTAATTCTAGAGCCTAAAGTAAACACGATTTTCACCAAAATGGATATTCCTTGAACGATCTGGCTAATATTACGAATCTTCGAATTTGAAACGAATCTTTTAATTTTGAAGTTACTTTACACCAAACCCCATCATATTTACATAATTTTCTCAAAAAGAGCTCCAATTTTTCTGTAAATCTATTCCTCGAAGCACAAGATGTTTAAAGGTGGCGTACGTTCAATTTTGGGCGAACGATCTGAATTTTCGAAAATTGCAAACAAATGCCTATTAACATTGTCGAAAACAAATACTAACGCTAGAGATTTTTGTTTCATTAAATCTCTTTTTAAAAATAGATATTAAATTAATGTAAATTAAACACTCCACTCTCTCCTAGTAATGATCCACTCTTCACTAGTAATGATTGCTGCTATTGGGTCTAACCGCTTCATTATTCTTTGGAGGGCTACTGTTTTTTAAAATTTTTTTCCAACAGTTTTATCTCAAAAGTACTGGATGAGAACAGTTGATATCTGGAGTTGAAGGGATGGTGTTAGCTCCTATTGTAGGCCTGATTCCTTGTGATTCCAGTGAAAAATCAGTAACTGCACTGAAACAGTAGAAGCTCCCGTCAATTGATAATCATAAGTGAATCACCATATACTGGGTAGCGAGGAGAACGAGGAAATCTATATAAATTGTCACCTGCTCTTTCTTTCTCAGATAAACACTTGGAGAGTTTATCAACATCAAATCGGAATTTTAGCGCCTTTGATGTAATATTAAACATAAAAAAATCCCTTCCAGTTGTCTGCGTGTTAATTTTTAGTGTATCAAAATAGCCCCGACACCCGTATTACATTAGTCTCTTACGTTGTATCATATTAGCCCTACAAATTTGAGGCTTTATATATCATGACACGATTAATATTATTGCATTATTTTAACGCAGAAAAGAATATTAATTCTTTCTTAATGATAACCTATTTTCAAAAATATCGTGTCATAAAAAATAACGAAGTAACGTCGAAAGATTTATATCACGGCGGTAAAGTTTTTGACTGGAAAAATTAGGCATTTTAGTTTTGATTTTTTTCCTCCCAAATATTGTTACATTCTGAGTGTTTGCTATATGGTCATTATAATAGAATATATTTCCTATCATTTGTCATTTTCTTGTTAATTTTGGACATAAATAAATAACAACTCTTAAAGTGTAAGACATTAACCCCAATTTTCTACTGTATAATATTCGCCCCGACTGATCTTTATAACATTGCCGAAAAAATGAACGCTAGAGATTTTTGTTTAATGAAATCTCTTTTTAAAAATAGATCTTGTATTAAGATAAATTGAATACCCTGTTTTTTTTAAACTGCAAATGCTTCACTTTCTTTTCGCATCGGAAAGGAGGTAACCTGGTGGTGAGGGGGAACCGTGTCAGGTGAGTTAACTTTAAAGACCCGAGTTCGAATCCCGACGAGTGGAAAATATTTTCTGCTGCAGTAGGTCTTTTGTTTTTGTTTCTTTTTTGCAGGTCCACATAGTCCGTATTGAATATTGCATAGCAATTACGAATAATACGTGAAAATATATGCTGTAGAGGCAACACTTGTTTTGAACATAAAACACATTCTAAATAGTATGTATAGTAAGAAAAATTTTATTTAAGTGAGTAAACTTAGATCATTCACTTTGATTCTCTAAATTAAAACTTGACGTAACTGAGAACAGTGTCGTCATAAGAGTTATTATGATACATATATCCTTTATTTTTAAAATCTTAGGCCCCGAAACGCGCCTCAAATTAATTATTAATATAAAAGTAATAGTTATTTATATATAATATAATTTCATAATTATTTCCAAAGAACCGGAACGCCGTTCCGTCGCGTACCCACAGAAATCAAGCCTTTTATATACAGGATATTCGGGGAAGAAACGTCGAATCTTCGAAAAATAGCTGTTAAGACAATTGTAAGCTTATTTTGTCTAATAAACTACACGGATATTCCAAATGGCTAAGCCGCAATAAACATTTAAAAGTTGGTTTGGATATATGTTTTCTAGGCAACTATGTGCGTTGTAGAAGCATATAAACACTTCATTAATATCTAAATTGTTTATGATTAACAAAATAAATGAATACATTTGATCAGAAAGAAAAATTAACCTAGAAATAAAAAAGCACCCAATTTTCACAGTTCGACTGTTTTTTTATTTCTCGGTTAATTTTTTTCTGAACTAATATATTAATTTATATTGTTAATAATAAACATGTTACATGTTTCTGGTGTGTTTACATGATTCTAGAATGCAAAGTTTTGCGTAGAAATCATATTTTCAAACCAACATTTGCGTGTTTATTGCAGCTCAGCCATTCAAAATATTCATGTTGTTTATTAGACAAAGCATGATTAAAATTGTTTAAACAGCTTTTTTCAAACTCTAGACGTTTCCTTCCCTGATACTCTGTATATCCATGCTTCTCTAAAACCAAAAACAA